>JASAMX010016993.1:0-12340 GCA_030248175.1 Microlaimidae sp. YZB2_3
TTTTTAGAGTTGAAATTTCTTTTGTATGCCAACACTTTAAAAAAAAATGACTCATCATATAATAAAGACATGAAAACCAGTCAAAATATCAAAAAATATCTACGAAAGAAGGAACGTGCTGGACCAATGAAAATTCCCGAATACTATGATGTACAGTGCCGATGATATTCAATAAACTAAATAATCTTTGTTAAAAATCAAACAGAAAAAATAAAATGTTTTGCCGTTTTCATTAAAAATATGAGTCTTGTTTATTTTTTATTTGTTAACGTTAAAGCATATTCCATGTTTTTTTCTTTCATTAAGAAAATCTTTTAGTGTGTCCCCCATTGTTTATTTTTTTCCCTGCAAATATTGCGGCGATTCAAAGAACTAACCAGTTGGGATTACTTAGGCGAAAAAGTGGTTCTAAAACGCTAAAGATAAAAACGCTTCAGGGATGTTCAATGTTGCTAACACTTTTTTCCGCCCATGCTTATTTATTGTGCAGCGATATTATGTGTTTCACTTTAGAACTGGGATAATTATAAAATGTAAGATCTTACAGCCTAGGGAATCATCAAATTTCATCAAATTGTGTTCGCGTGTTTTAAAAATATTACTCATTATGAACCAGCAATCTAATTGTCATTTTTCTTAAAATTCGTTTACATGCTTTTCAAAACTTGTTTTTATGAATAAGCAGACAAATAGTTTAATGCCAAGAACGAATGTATAATTTTATTAAAAACCAAAAGAAATTTTTAAGTGAATTAAAAGTTTGTTTAAATTTGATAAAAAAATGTTTTGTATTTGTATCCCTCATGCAATGCGAACAATTCTTTTCATTATCTTTGCATTAAGGGGTTTGCTCGATAAAATATTAATGTTTTATTTATTTTCTTAAACTTTCCGTTTGTTGCGTAAGTTTTGTAATTAATTCATACTAAATTCATGATGACCCATTACAGCACCCACTGAATGTACGTGGACGTGAGTTGACCAAGATTACGTTTAACAATTGTGAATGATAGAAACGTTTTGAGGGAAAATTTAAATGTTTTTTCTGCCATTGAATTTTTGCTAAATTTACCAAAATATTTGCTCATCTATGGCTAAGTGACTTTAATTATTAAATATTTAGGGTCTACAAGTGCACAGCTTAGTAGAGAACCACTTTTTGTAACATTATTCTATGGGATTCAACCAAGTTTGGCTTTCATTGGTTTAATTGGTAATATGGTGTCATTTATGATTGTTATTAAATCGTTTAGACAAGAGACAGCTTTTATTTATCAAGCGGGTAAGAAGTGGAAAATAATAACGTGTTGACAGTTAATAATACAGCACAGTAAAAATCATTGGCACAACAAAGTAAAATTTTTATTATAATAAATAATATGTTTTCTAGAAACCACTTAAAAATTTAGCTTTTTTAAATTATTTTACTATGAATAACATTATTTATGGTAGAATTTTCTATTGTAATGTTGATTAAACCTAATTCACTTTTAAATTTTATAAGAAGTAGTGAAAAAATAAACAATGGGGGACACACTAAAAGATTTTCTTAATGAAAGAAAAAAACATGGAATATGCTTTAACGTTAACAAATAAAAAATAAACAAGACTCATATTTTTAATGAAAACGGCAAAACATTTTATTTTTTCTGTTTGATTTTTAACAAAGATTATTTAGTTTATTGAATATCATCGGCACTGTACATCATAGTATTCGGGAATTTTCATTGGTCCAGCACGTTCCTTCTTTCGTAGATATTTTTTGATATTTTGACTGGTTTTCATGTCTTTATTATATGATGAGTCATTTTTTTTTAAAGTGTTGGCATACAAAAGAAATTTCAACTCTAAAAACAAAACATATTTTGTATAATGATTTTTACTATTTTATTAAGTGAATATTAAGTAAAAAACTAAATACAAACCATAATAAATAAAAAAATCAACAATACAAAAATATGGTTGCATCTTGGTTCATTATTTTCAGGCATTATTACAGGATTTTTTATTATATCTTCCTGTTTAAATTTTATAAAATTTAGCAATACCTCAATTAATTAAATAAACTACTGCAATTTAAACTATTTTCATACTCATAAGCTTTGTTGAACATTTCCAAATTAAATTATATAAAAGAGCCTTCTATTATAAAATTTTTACAATGCATATTATTGTTGAGTTATTTGTATCAGAAAATTGTAGTCGGTTCAAAGATTCAAAAATTAATATAAATCTACTATAAATTAGTAAAAGACCGGTTTTAACAGACCGTTTTAACCGACAGACGGTTTTAATTAGTAAAAGACCGGTTTTAAATTAAAAATAAATTCTATCAGGGTGAAAATAGATGAGCAACAAAGTAACCACTGGTTCTTTGAGAAATATCACGTGCAGAGAAACACATGATGCAACTAAATAATAATTGGTTACATAATCGCTAATAACTTTTTTTTATTTTTTTCGCTTGCGGGTTTATTGCTTATTTCTTCCTGGCGGAGAGCGGTTACGCCCTTAATTTCAGCCTGGAAGACTTTAGCTTTAGATATATTATTTTAATTTTTTTAAAATTATAATCCCGCCTATTTTTTTGTAAAATGCATAAAAATTAGTCCACACGAACAAACTATGCAAAAGATATGTTTTCTATTATTTATAATTTTTTTTAAATGCTAGGTTTTTTATAATTAGCATTTAAATAATGAATAAAGCCTTACCATTAACAGAAACATCGTGTAGTTCCGACAGCAAAGTGATTTAGTGTTTAATTGGTTTCTTTGTAGAAAAATTCCCCTGTAACTTTTTCTGTATATTGAGCTTGTTGCAAAGTGAACGCAAAAAATAAACTTGCGAATTGATTCGATTTCATTTTATTTGATATTGACTAAAAATAGTTATTTAACTAATTTTTAAGGGTCAAACGCGTCTTATATGCAACTAAAAACTTCATCCGGATTGCTCAAGACTGAATTTTTAGTTCTTCATTTTCGTTAGTAGGCTAGTATTAGCAAAAATATATAATATAACGAAAAATGTGCAACTCCTATATAAAAAAGTACAGAAAAGGTGGCCTTTATAATGAGCCTCTCCATTTAAATGACACTTCACTTATAATGGCATAGTAGCCGTTTTTATTTGGGCGAGTTAAAATGGAGAGGAAGCCATTATGAGTAGCCATTGATTCATTTATTTTCACTTTATATATACTAAGTGTAATACTTTCCTGGGCCGCACGAGTTTTACCGTGTCGGACAGAATTAAACCAACACGGAAAAACTCCTGCGGCCCGGACAATAATACACAAGTGAGTATAGATGAAGGGAAAATTAATCAAAATATAGCTATTATAATGGCTTCCACTCCAGTTTAACTCGCCGCATTAAAATGGGGATACTATTTTTTTTTTGTGGAGAGTGTAATTTAAATGGAGAGGCTTATTATAAAGGCCACCTTTTCTGTACTTTTTTATATAGGAGTTGCACATTTTTCGTTATATTATATATTTTTGGTATTAGTGATACCCCGTTCTAAACCTTGTTCGTTATAAATATACGGGGTCTTCAGAGCTTTAAGTAGGGAATTTTAAGCCTTTGAAAATTTCGGAAACTTGGAGCAGCGAACAGTGGAAATTTTTAGTCTTTGAAAATTGGTTTGGGCTTAAATGTAAGTTTCGCTTAGGCTTAGGTATAGGTTTTAAAGATTTTTATTTTCGGTTTCTATTTTTGGTACCAAGTTTCAGCTCTAAGTTCCCAGGGCTACATGGACCCTAAATTATTATGCTTTAAGACACATTGACATTAAAAAAAATTAAACAATACATAAAAACTTAAT
Organism: Microlaimidae sp. YZB2_3; assembly: GCA_030248175.1. NCBI lineage: Eukaryota > Metazoa > Nematoda > Chromadorea > Desmodorida > Microlaimidae > Microlaimidae sp. YZB2_3. Next base: position 3,829 of record JASAMX010016993.1, read on the forward strand.
AAATTTCAAATTTTGTTTGTTTCAAAAGAACAGTAGTTATTAAAATTAAAAAAGAAAATTAAATACAAGATTTCCTCAAAATTAAATGTCGTTCAGCGGAGAGGGGGCTAAGGTAGCTTAGTTAGGCAAAACTTTAAGTTTAAATTTTGGTTCATTTGTCCTGAATGAAATAACAAATTTGAAGTACTGAAGTTGAAATGAAGTTTAAATGAAACAATATATCAATAATAACTATGAATAGTAAATGAATAATGGTTAATAGCTCCACGGTTGGAGCATCAATTACACTTCACTTTTTCCAGTGTACTCTATTGAACTTGGAGTTTACAATCTGAACTTGTTAAAACCTAAAACTAAAAAAGCCTAAAACCTAAAAACTTGTATTCTTACAAAACCTAAAAAAAAACCTAAAAAAAACCTAAAAACCTAAAAAATTACCTTTTTCTCTCTTTAAAACGTTTTATCTACCATCCTATAGCCTTTTTTTCTTTATTCTTGTCACTGTACAGTTCTATATTTATTATTTTCACGTTTATAAATTTTTGTATTTTTAGATCTTACTGATGATGACAACTGTAGTTTGTCGAAACGTTTAAATGAGTTCAATAAAGACATTATCCTTCATTTTCATCTACATTATAAGATCATTATTTCCCCAAGGACAATCAATAGCAGTTGTTAAAACCTGTCTCTAAGCCTAAGCTAAACCCAAACCTAATCTGAAGCTATTTTTTTACTTTCGGCTCTAAATTACCATTTTGACGGCTCAAAATTTTCAGAATTTTCTGACGGCTCTAAGTTTGATTTACAAAAAATGTTTATATCACAAGCATTGAACAATACTTTTAAAAAACAATTATGAAGAACTGATATTGTGATAAGTAGGTGGTTAACTACTTAACTACCATGATTTTCGCTAACTACTTAACTACCTACTTTCTTTTCTAAAAGTAGTTAACTACCAACTTAACTACCTCTTTAAAAAATAAAGTAGTTTTTGCAAATAGTTAACAAAGTAGTTTGAAATAGGCAAATAGTAGTGAGCAGAAAGAGGCAGTAGGCAAAGAAGAAAGTAGGCAGAAAGTTAGTGGCAAACTAGTTATTGAAGTAAACGATCAAGTAGTTAGTGTCTTTACATGAACAATCAATATCTGCATATATTATGAACAACCTATAGCTGTGAAAGAAAATTTAAAAAACCGGGAAAAAGTGCTGCGGGGAAAAAGAAGAAACAAAGCTAATAATATGATGGAAAGTTTAGATATATTAGCGAACCCTAATCCGTTAGCAACGTTATAAAATTAAGCAGGTGAAAAATACAAAATGTTTAAAAATAAGCTTGCAAAATACATCAGCAAAAAATTAAGTTAACTTAACAATAAATATTTTTTTTGAAAACAACTTTTTACATTTTAACTATATTATATTATCTTTCCAGCCGTCTTATAAATGTAGTTACACATAAAGAACTGGCAAAAAACCAGTCAAATATGAAAGTAGTTTTTATTAAAAGTGCAACAAAGTATTTTGTAATTTAAGAATTTAAATTTTTAGTTCCACTAAAACTTTAATATAAGTCCATATTTAGTTAAAGAATTAACTAATTACCTACTTAACTACTTACTACTTAACTACCTAGTTCAAAAATTTCAAGTAGTTAACTACCTACTTACTACCTACTTGTAATTCTATTTAACTAAATAACTATACATACTTTGATTTTTGGCTAACTATCACAACTACAGACTTTGAACATTCAAGCTCACTGCTTTCCTCCAAACTATACACTGCTTCACTATCACAATAAACTTCCTTTTGCTAGATACATTCACTTAAAAATATTCCCTGTTCCACAAAATTTTACACATATTCTTATACTTTATAATCTTTTATAAATTTGTTTGAAAATATCTGTGAAAAATGACTACTACGCTTGTTTGTTTGTAAGGTTTTTTTTTCAAAAAAAGTAATAGCGGATTTATTTTTGAAATACACTTAAGGATCTTTCTGTTTTTTAATAAAGATACGACTTCGCTTTTCGCTTTTTTTTCTGGATCAAACAATTCAATGATTTTCAAATAAGTCAAAAAATCATCAACCAAACGACAATTATTATTAGCATTTCTAATTAAGAATATTGAAATTTCATTAGGATCAGTGTTAACACTTGTGCTTATACATACCCTGTTGTGCTGAAGCATAAAAAAGAGCATAAAATGACAAATTTTTGTGAAAAATAGATTAAAAATAGATTAAATTTCACCAACTTGACCAATTTTTAAACGTTTTTTTTGCTTTATTTTGATTTATTTTTGATTATTGTTAAATTTAAGCTACCTATTAAATGTTAATAACCTTTTTAAGACGATAAAACTAAACAAATTAATTACAATTTTTAATAATGCGAAAATAAAAAAATTATAAAAGTGAGGATAAACACAAAGAGTTACGCTAGTAAGCAGATTTACAACTAGTACGTTAACTAGTAAGTTAATGGTCCAAAATTTTGAATTAGTAAGCTATGTAACTAGTAAGTTAATGGTTCGAAATTTGGAACTAGTAAGTTAACTAGTAAGTTAATGTGTAAAAAACTAATCTAGCAAGTTAACTAGTAAGTTATTGGTCCAAAAGTTTAAACTAGTAAGTAAACTAGTAAGTTAATGGTCCAAAATTTTGAACAAGTAAGTTAACTAGTAAGTTAATGTGTAAAAAAATAATCTAGTAAGTTAACTAGTAAGCTATTGGTCCAAAATTTTAAACTAGTAAGTTAATGGTCTAAAATTTTGAACTAGTAAGTTAATTTTCTATAATTTTAAACAAGTAAGATAATTTTTTAAAATTCTAATAGATATTTTGGCTTTAGTTTGAACTAATACATTAGTTATTCAACTAAATTTGATAAAAAAGGGTAACTGAAAAACATTGTTAATATAATATCATACCGACACCCCAATAAAATAGTTGATTTACATGAGAATGATATAACTAATGTACTCAACTTCACTCCGAGCAAAAATAAATATATAGACAAGTAGGACAAAATAGAATTTAAAAAACCTACTCATATCAAATTTGACAACCGCTAAATCTTAATTTTTTTAACAATTTAAACAGTGAAGATTTTTTTAGCAACCATAAGAAAATTGGCGCTTTTAGGATTGTCAAAAATTTATGTTAGAACAGAATAAATTTTATTACATATGTTTTCTTATATATTATGTCCAAATTAAGCCAAAACATACAAGGGGAAGTTAGAACCTTGAATAAAAACAAGCTGATCTTAATTGCCAAAGGTATTTGTTGTCATTCTGAATATTTTTTTTAATTATCATATTAATAATAAAAAGAAAAATCAAAAATATAGATTTTAGTATGCAAAAAAGCGCCCCCAATTTCTTGCCCGACAGATTTGAATATTTTGCAAAGTAACCTTTAAGACATGAAGTTTGTAACACTAAAAAAAATCATAAAAATTGTTTTTCTATGTCGATTTGGCACTCTCTGTTGTCAGTGATGCTCCTTTGAACATAAAAGATGTAATATAGAAACGCGATCTAAATCAATTTAATGTTCCGGGGTTTTTAGCGCCGTTCAAAGGAATTTTAAGCCTTTTGGAAAGTTTTTGGACCTTTGAGCCGCGAAAATAGGAACTTGAAGTGGAAACTGAAAATGTTTTGGTGTTTGGTTTATGATTTGGTTCAGGCGAAGGGATATTTTTCAGTGAGTTCATACTTTCGGATTTAGGTTCACAATTTACCCCCAACAAATTAATAGCTCAAGGTGCCCTTTTATTATAAACTCAATTAAGAATACTATATGTAAATAAAAAAAACAAATGAAACAAATTTTAACTTCCAAAATTCGAATTCGAATAATCTAAACTCAATTATGCAAATGAAAAAAAAAACCTTGGATTTTTTTGAAAACCATATTTTTTGTAAAGCAAAACGATATATAATTCCATTTTGTACTATAAGAATTTTACAATTTTGATTTAAGCTTTACTTTTTTTCTCAATTTTTTGAATAACCAATGTATGTTTTTTAATCATTCAAAACAATATAAAATTTATTTATTTTGCATTTGAAACAGAAAAATCCTTATTTTGTATTGCATGCAAATTTTTACTAGTTTAATTTACTAGTTCTAACAACTAAAAGTAAACCCAACGTGGCTGCAACAATTGTTCGTTAAACTGAAAAATGCCCCTATTAAGTAACCACTCAAATCATGAGAATCTGACGTCACTTATATCAGCCAATCAAAATTCAGAAAATGAAAAGTTTGAAGTAAGAAATCAACTTCAGATGGTAGTTTATAAATAACTCTTATTTTGTGACACAAAATAAAGAAAATAGTTGTTTGATGAACCCGTGAACACATTGTTGCAGATACGTTTGGTTTGCCTTTAGTTATTAAACTCTTAAAAAAGCCATGGAGAACTAATTTTATTTTTAGCAAAGCCAAATAATAATTTATGAAACCAAGCAATTAAAAAATATTTAAAATACGTCAATAATACATGTATGTATTTTTAAGTTTTTATCGACAATTTATGCACAAAATAAGCCAAAATTTAACATGGACCTGTCCAGCTCGATTTATTCATTCCCATGCCAGCAATTAGTTTACCGAACTAGTAAAAAAGTCATGGAGAACAAATTTTTTTATTAAAACAACTGTTAATTTATAAAATCAAACAGTCAAAAAACAGTTAAATTCAGTAATAGTATGTTTTTTCAGGTTTTTTTCAACACCCAATGGACAAAATAAGCTGTAATTTAAAACTTTTGCCTATCCAGCTCGATTTTTTTATTCCCATTTCAACAAGTAGTTAAACGAACTAGTTAAAAAGGCATGGAAAACAGATTTTATTTTGTCAAAAACCAAAATTTTTTATAAAAGCAGCCAGAGAAAAAAATGCCAAGCGCATTACTAAATCGCCTTAAAATCATAACTTAACATCACTAAACGGAATGCTCACAAAATTTAGTACAATTATACTTTAGTTTGACCAACGAAATAGAGTAACTTGATCAACAACACTTTTTGAAATTCGTTTTTTGCAAACAAATACTTTAAATTAATTTATAAAAAATACAGAACCCTCCGCAAAATAAGCTCATTTTATGTATAATAAGAAATTGAACTTTTATTTTATTTTTTAACTGAACAGTAAAAACTTATTTTTAATGTATGTTATTTTTTGGTTTAAATTTTAAACTCAGAAAAAAGAACATAAAAACAAAACAAAATGAAAATGGAAATGTGTAATAATATGACGCGCTGCAGACGTCGTCGCGGTTATTTACAAATTAAGCTCGATTGTATTCCGACAGCTATAGGGTAGCGGACTTAATTTCGGCCACCTTTTTTATTTTTTGAATAATTTTTTTCTGATTTTTTCAATTGACCCAAGATTTGGTCTAAAAATCAAATGATAGGTATTTTTGTTATTTCAGTGCAAAATTTTAAAATTTTTGTTACACTTAACGATCAGTGGAGGTTTAAAGTTTTTTTATAGTGGCCAAAATTAAGGCGCGAGCCATTACTAGGTTCTTTCACCTAAATTTTAAGGTGGTCGAAATTAACGGAATCCTAAATTGCGCAGTTAGTTAAACACATTGCAAAGTGATTTTGAAGAAGATATCAAAGCATGAAAATTAACAATTTCGACCCTTAAATAAAAGTTATTTTAAGATTATATAGTGCTTCGTTCTAAATTTGATGCAATTTAAACACAAGAAAATTAAGAAAATCACAAAAAATTTACCTTTTGTATCAAAATGTTGATAATGCAGACTAACACAAATAAAAAACTTTTGCAAAAACACTTTATTAAACATTCATCTAGTTACTTTTGTGCTAGTTCTTTTGTGCTTTAAAAATAAGACAATTTTTAACTCCCCAAATTGGTGGCCGATTTTAAGGTCGTGGGGTTGTCCCAGCGAGCCCCCCTAACCGGTCGGGTGGCCGGGACGTAGCCAGAGTTTCCATTTCGGGGGGGCGGATTTTAGTACAAAAAAAAATTGGGGGGGGGCTCCGCCCCCCCCGAAAATCAGAGCGACCCCTAATTTTAAAACTAAAAAAGCAAAAACGAGAAAAAATTAAAAATTGTTTATTTAACAAGAATTTTCTAATTTTAAGTAAAAAAACTTTAATATTACAAAAGCACACATATAGAGCTTTAAAGGATTAGATTTTAGTTTCAGACCCCTTGGCTAAACCCACATTGTAACCAAGCCTAGCAGCATCTCGGCTCCATGTTTTCTAGGGTACCTACCTATATGAAAAAAATCCGAGCCAACGCTATAGGCGGCAGGAAAATAGGAGGGGGGAACAAAATCAACCAAAACTCAACAACAAGCCAACGCAAGGCGGCAGGAAAAAGAGGGAACAAAACAACCAAAACCAACACAAAAAACAAATTTGGAACAAAATTCATTTTTTATGGGCAACATAAATAACGAGATATATATGTTCACCCCCGCCGCGCGCCCAAACGAAAGGACGAAGCGAAGCGAACAAGGGGGGGAAAAAGGCGGCGCGCGGGCCCTAAAATTTGTATATTTCGTGAAAAAACCCCGAAATTTTACTATCTGGCAACCATTTCCGGGGGGGGCGCCCCCCCCCCCCCCCCCCCCCCAACCACTATCCTAATTTTTCTCTTGTCTGATCGTTTCGGGGGGGGCGGCCGCCCCCCCCGCCCCCCCCCTGGCTACGTCCCTGGGTCTGGCCGAAATTAAAATTGTTTATTTAACAGGAATTTTCAATTTTAAGTATAAAAACTGTTTAATATTAAAGGTTATATTTTGTTTACCAAATCAAACCGGAACGAAATCATGGGCAAAGTCACGAAAATGATATTCGGAAAAAAGCGCGAAATCCCCCGGCTCCGTAAAGAAAAAAAACTCCGTGTTCCAATTAGTTTTTTAACTTCATAACTTCATAACTTCACAATTGTGATTGGTCTTCTATTTACAAATTTACGAGGTCAGCCAGATATAAGTCCACCATATTCAGCCCCATTAAAAAATAGCAGGCCTTGTTTAAAAATGATTTTAATATCAAGATCAATTGCCTCAATTGTGGACAGGTATACCTACGCATTCAAGGTAAAAAATTTTTCGTTGCTATTATTAGCGTCTTTGTTTAATAGCTGAAATACAGTAAAAGATAGATTGTATTCTGCTTAACAGTATAACAGCTTATTTGTAACATTTGCCAATATAGTGCGCTCTTATTTTTTAATTAAAGATAGGATATTGTATTTTTGTGTATATTTTTTTAATTTTAGTGGAAAAAATTATTTCTTTTAAAAATACAGTAAATTTCTTTAAATTTCTGCAGTTCCCTGTAAAATATGGTAAAATCATATCATATAGCAAATTTTTTTATTATTTAATATAAAAATTATAAATTTTTAGCCATTTGCGGTAGAAATTGGGGAAATAATGACAGAATAAGTTTTTTTTATAAAAAAATGTTTTAACTAGTTGAAACAACTAAAACTAAACCCAACGTGGCTGCAACAGTTGTTTGTTGGATTGAAAAATGCCTCCTATTAAGTCAGACTCTTGTGATTAAATTCAAATCAAAAGAATCTGACGTCACTTTATCAGCCAATGAGAGTCGATTTAATACCGAGCCAGATTCTCGTGATTTGAGTGGTTAATTAATGGGGGACATTTTTTAAACCAACGAACAACTGTTGCAGCCACGTTGGGTTTACCTTTAGTGTTTTCCAGCTAACTAGCTAGTTAACTAAAGGTAAACCCAACGCGGCTGCAACAGTTGTTTGTTGGACTGAAAAATGCCCCCCATTAAGTAACCACTCAAATCACGAGAATCTGAAGTCACTCGTATTAGCCAATCAAAATTCAGAAAATGAAAGATTTGAAGTAGAAATTAACTTCAGATGGTAGTTTAGGAATAATTCTTATTTTGTGACATAATAAAGAAAATAGTTGTTTAATGAACACGTAAACACACTGTTGCAGCTGCGTTTGGTTTGCCTTTAGTAAGTTAATTGCTTAAAATTTTAAACTAGTAAGTTATCTAGTAAGTTAATTGGTCAAAAATGTAAACTAGTAAGTTAATTGCTCAAAATTATCAACAAGTAAGTTAACTTGCCTGAAAAATGCACTAGTTAACTAGTAACTAGTAAGTTAACTAGCACAACTCTAAACACCACTGACTGTGACCAATGAATTTGGATTAAATTACAATATATTGAGCAACAATTAGCCCGAATCACAGGTTTTTGTTTTCGTATTAACAGTTCCAGCTTGTGCTGCTATGACTAATTAAAATCGGATCACGTAAAAATTGTCACACAACCCTGTGACTCTCAGTAACTGTTTTAAACCGAAACTTTACACGCTTGAGCACTGCCAAAACAATTCCTTGGGGTAACACCACTCTCTTGTTTTGTTAAATTAATTACACTGGTCACCAATGAATCAAAACAGTAATGTTTGACAAATGAAACAATATATCAATAATAACACTG
>JASAMX010016994.1:0-12158 GCA_030248175.1 Microlaimidae sp. YZB2_3
TTTATTAAACATGCATGCGTTAACTATTGAAAGGCATAATCGATTTGAAACCTTAAAACTAAGATAAATTGGCAATGTAAACTACCACGAAGCGGGGAAAATTTGGTTTTTTGACTATTAATATGCTTCTGGAAGGCATTAGGAAAGTTTGTGTATTAATATAAACGAAAATTTTTCTATTTTCGAAATTCAAAAAACGTAAGAAAAAATCCGATTTCACCAGATTTCAAAGGGGTGGGGGGCGGCTGCCCCCCCGGGCACGCCACTGCATAAAACCTATGTAATAATTATATACATACTTGGGCACGGGGAGTTAACCCCGCAAACTCTGAGATAGGGCATTTAATCCCCCCTTCCACTCGGAAATAAGGAAGGCGGGGGAGAAAAGGTTTACCTACCCAAGTTTAGAAAAATGAAGAAACAGATGTCTTTAAAATGACTTCTAACTGCCTCCAAACTTAGGTTTTAAGGTCAAAATAAAAGCAATAAGGGCTTTTTGTCTTAAAATTAGCGTTTGTTTTTACCTATTATTTAAAAATCAAAAAACGATATAGGTAAAATACAATCCAGAAAAAAAGGTAAAAAATACGTTTCTCGGATTTTAACCTCTCCCCTCTCTAATTCCAGGCTTAAGCCCAACCTCCCCCCCCCACTCCGACCAACTTGCCCATGTATAGCCTCCCCCTCCCTCAAATCCGAGAGACTGCCCCCTATGGGGTTAATGATAGTATCAAAAAATATTATAGTGATGCGGCAATTTATTTGCCAAGCAGGAAAAAATTTAAAGTTTAGACATCTAAAGGAATGAAGCCAGTGCTTCCAACAACTCCAGCTTTATTTCGCGTGTCCATTTTCACAAACTTATGCCGATCCCAATTTTTGCTTCGATTTAAGAGATTCTCCCCCATTTTTATCCCTGAAAGAAAAAAAACATTGCATAGATAGTTTCGGAAGAACTGCAGAAGCTCATCCCTGCAGTCCTTGCCTCATCAGACCACACCGCATAATATTTTAGAATTTGAAACAAAATTTTACTTAGTATTTGAAAATAATTTTCTAATAGAACTGTGTCTGTTTCTGATAAAAAATTTTAGTGAGCAAGAAAGATGCGGTTGATGGTGACTACCGATAAAAAAATATGTTTACTAAATTATTTTATATACAAATAAAATAAACAAAAATACTATCGCTTTATTAAGTTTAAAACAAGTTACTGTATCTTAATTTTCATAAGTCCTTAAATCTTCCGGATCAGGCGGGAATTCCGCAGCGAGTCTGTCCAATCACTAATATTTTCCACTTAAAAATCTAAAAATGAAAAAACAGCAAATATTATAGCTATAAAAAACGTTTTTACTGTGGTGCAGTGTACAGACAGACCTATATCGTTGGTACACAAGCTTTCAAAGAAAAAAGGACACTTGCTCCAGAATTAGACTTTTTGGTTCCCGGTTCATGATACTCATCGTTCATAAACATAAAAAATCATAGAAAAATTTTTTGACGGATTTTTTTGTTTTTACCGTTTTTTTGACAGGTTTTGCATATTTCGGAAAACTTTTTTTTCTGTTCGAAATATTTTCTATGCCATTTTTTAACTAGAGATGTACTCTGCATTTCTTTTTCTAAAACAGTACTTTATGTGGGTACAAGTACTAAACGTGTACCAAAAATCAGTTTGAGAATTCCACCCAACAAACATAAATAAAAAACAAGTTTTTAGATCAATTCTAACCTTGGGATCTTAATTTTGGGCATTAAAAAGTGATTAAATTACCCTTTAAGAAAATAGATTGTGTTTTATTTATAGTCAAAAATGACCCTTTTTTTGAAGGTACATTTTATGCTCTTAAGAAATTTTTTATATAGTGCTTGAACCAGTATAAATAAATATTTGTTAGATTTCCGAGTGTCTGGCGGTTCCAAAAATATTTTTACTTTTTTTCTGGTCTTCACCGATTTTGTATAGCAACCACTTAAAGATGTCTCGAAATTCAGTCGTGAAAAAAATAGAATTTAAAAAAATGTGATAATTTAATAAAAATGCCTCATAATACAATTTACAAATGTTGATATTTTTATTATTTACAGGTTGTACGTAATGTTTTAAATTATAAAATTGTTTATTTCCATTCCGCTGCGCGCCTCACTCGTCGGTTTATTCATCCAGCGTTACGACCTCAAAGGCGGAAAGAATACCTTCCAGCATAATATCTTCCGCGACGCACGGCGAGAAGTTATTTTTTCCGAAGATATTTTACTGGAATGTATTTTTGCAAAAGTTATAATTGCAGAAGAGATTCTTTCCGAAGATATTATGCAGAATGTATTTTTTCCGGACACCGCTGTTATTACAATTTTTTGGATGAACCAAACAAAAAAGAAATGAGAAGAAAAGCAGTAATTTTAAAAATATTATAATACACAAGTTTTTAAAAATTCCTGAGTAATTTAATTCATTGGACTTTATCTATTTTTTTATAATAACACATATATTTAGGATAGGTAAATTTTTAGTATAGCAAGGCAAGTTTTGTGTGACATCCAACAAAACTTTTTAAGCTTACACAAATTTTTTAAAGGGTTTTTTAATTTAATTTTAATTATATTAAAATCAGTGTTTTAGCTACTACTACTGGGCCTTCCAATGGCTTCTCAAGCAAATCTAAATGTTACATTTGGGTTTCATTTTTAAACCTTTTGGGTATAATCAACTGCATTTTTACATTTTTATGAATAAAAATTAAATAAGTGAAAAATGTTATTTTATTTTGGTATTTTTTTTAATTATAGGATAATGATTTTGTATACAGCAGAATTTATGATGTTAAGAAAAATGAAAAAAGTGTAGAAAAAACAGAATTCACTCAGAGTGGTTCAAAGTTAGTTGTTTTCAGACATATTTCGATCATACAATTAAATAACAAAAGACATAAAATCTTTGTTTATATGATTAAATAATGTTTATTTTTTGATTTTAAGCATTTTATAGAGCTGATATTGGGTATGAAAAATCTAATAGACAATCAACTTCTCATGGTCCCATATCCAGAATGAATTGTGAAAAAACAAGTGATTTATTAAAAAATCAACATGTTGCCAGTTGTTCTGTTGACAAGTACATTTATCGCTCACAGATGGCTGGACCAGATTGCTATTACCGTTGGCAGGGACCATAAATTTGACTTTGCAAAAATTTTTTATTTAATAAAATATGAGTTTGCAAGTATTTTAATAGTTTAATGACTTATGTAATTATTGCTATAATTGATTTCTTGTAAATTTTCTTGTAATTCTTCATGAAAAAATTATTTACCACTAGTGAATAATGTTTGACTTTAAATTTAAATGTAACTTATATATTGCAACTTTAGCTAAATTTGAGAAAATTTTTTTTTCATTGTTAGTGAAAAAAAAAATAAAAACAAACAAAAAAAAAACAAAAAAAAAAAAAAAAAAAAAAAAAAAAAAAAAAAAAAAAAAAAAAAAATATGCTCATTTCAGGTTAAATATTTGGGAATTTTTAATTTTTGACCCCAAATTCAAAATCAGAGCCTAAGAAAACCTATATATTGCAATTTCAGCTAAATTTGAGGAAAAAATTTTTTCACTGTTAGTGAGATATGCTCATTTCTGGTTAAATATTTAAAAAATTTTAATTTTTGATTCAAAATTAAAAATAAGGGCCAAAAAAACCCATATGTTAAAATTTTAGCTAAATATCAGAAAAAAAAATTTTTTTACTGTTAGTGAGATATGCTCATTTCTGGTTAAAAATTTAGGAATTTTTAACTTTTGACTCAAAATTTAAATTTAGAGCCTAAGAAAACCTATATGTTAAATTTTCAGCTAAATATGAGAGAAAAAAAATGTTTTACTGTTAGTGAGATATGCTCATTTCAGGTTAAATATTTGGGAATTTTTAATTTTTGACCCCAAATTCAAAATCAGAGCCTAAGAAAACCTATATATTGCAATTTTAGCTAAATTTGAGGAAAAAAATTTTTTTCACTGTTAGTGAGATGTGCTCATTTCTGGTTAAATATTTAAAAATTCTTAATTTTTTATTCAAAATTCAAATTCAGGGCCAAAAAAAACCCATATGTTGAAATTATAGCTAAATATCAGGAAAAAAATTTTTTCCTGTTAGTGAGATATGCTCATTTCTGGTTAAATAATTGGGAATTTTTAATTTTTGACCCCAAATTCAAAATCAGAGCCTAAGAAAACCTATATATTGCAATTTTAGCTAAATTTGAAAAAAAAATTTTTTACTGTTAGTAGATATGCTCATTTCTGGTTAAATAATTGGAAATTTTTAATTTTGATTCAAAATTCAAATTCAGGGCCAAAGAAAACCCATATGTTGAAATTATAGCTAAATATCAGGAAAAAAATTTTTTCCTGTTAGTGAGATATGCTCATTTCTGGTTAAATATTATAGAATTTTTAATTTTTGGCCTCAAATTCAAAATCAGAGCCTAAGAAAACCTATATATTGCAATTTTAGCAAATTGAGGAAAAAAATTTTTTTCACTGTTAGAGATATGCTCATTTTCGGTTAAATATTTAAAAATTTTTTTTGATTCAAAATTCAAATTCAGGGCCAAAAAAACCCATATGTTGAATTTTTAGCTAAATATGAGAAAAAAATTTTTTGCTGTTAGTGATATGCTCATTTCAGGTTAAATATTTGGGAATTTTTAATTTTTGTCCTCAAATTCAAAATCAGAGCCTAAGAAAACCTATATATTGCAATTTTAGCTAAATTTGAGGAAAAAAATTTTTTTCACTGTTAGTGAGATATGCTCATTTTTGGTTAAATATTTAAAAATTCTTAATTTTTGATTCAAAATTCAAATTCAGGGCCAAAAAAACCCATATGTTGAATTTTTAGCTAAATATGAGAAAAAAAATTTTTTGCTGTTAGTGAGATATGCTCATTTCTGGTTAAATATTTGGGAATTTTTAATTTTTGCAATTTTAGCGAAATTTGAGGAAAAAAATTTTTTTCACTGTTAGTGGGATATGCTCATTTCTGGTTAAATATTTAAAAATTCTTAATTTTTGATTCAAAATTCAAATTCAGGGCCAAAGAAAACCCATATGTTGAAATTTTAGCTAAATATCAGGAAAAAAAATTTTTTTACTGTTAGTGAGATATGCTCATTTCTGGTTAAATAATTGGGAATTTTTAATTTTTGACCCAAAATTTAAATTCAGGGACCCAAAAAACCCTAGAATTGCATTTTTAATTGTTAGTGAGGCTTAGGTAAAAATGCATAATTTATGTTTTTAAAAATAACAATAAAAGCAGGAAGTGCCAGGAGGAAGTGCCAGGAAGAAGTGCCAGATTCCAATTTCAGCTTGTTAGCTTGGCACTTCCTTGAAGAAGTGCTAAAATCCATATTTAACTGACGTCACGGATTTCGGCACTTCCTTACTTCCACAGGGGGTGGGGGGAGGAAGTGCCACCACTTTACAACATTTTATGGTGCATTTACTGAACATGTTTTAATATAATACATTTATGTTATTGTTCGTTTTTAGATATTCTTGTTTATACATTTTACAAGTATTATTTGTTACAAAAACTTTATTTGCATTGAAATATTCAAATAATAAATAAAAGCACAAACATTCATGCATATCCGGTTTTCATAGTCATTTAATCCTGAAAAAGTATTTTGGTCCCGATTTTTTAGCACTTCCAGCAGGAAGTGCCAGAATAGCGCGAGGAAGTGCCAAAATCCGCGTGGATCCTGGCACTTCCTCAAGAAGTGCTGGAAGTGCTGGCACTTCTTAAGGAAGTGCCAAAATCCACGGAGTTTGAAGATCTACCTATCTAACAAAAATTTTCTAATGAATATATATATGTTTTGAGAGTCTCTTAAACTTAAAAGGAGTATTCAGCTCCAAACTATTTTTGTAAACAAAAAATCTTTCAAGCTATATAAATGCAATGTGATGTGAACTTTGAGGTAACCACTTTTGGAATAAAAAATATTGATACATAGAGATTATGGATGGACTGCTAAATTTCTAAATTTGAAGTTTTAATAAGGTTTCTAATAGCAGTTTTTGGCTCTATTTTCAAAAAAAATTTTTGGGAGGCTAAAGCCCCTCAGACCCCCATGGTTATGGGGGGCTCTGCCGCCCCCGAAACCCCCCCGTTTAGCACTTTTTTGAATGATAATTGTGCCCCACCTTTTCTCGCTTCGGCCCCCCAGTCAACCATTCCTGGCTACGCCGGGGTGCGAAATTGTGAAATCTAGAGGGGGGTCAGGTAAGGTCCGGTGTCCAAAGCAAAACAGTTTTAAACCATAATAACTTTAATAATTGTTCTTTTTATAGGATCATACTACATTTTATTGAATAAAAAGCCATATTCATGTATAAAAAGGGTGTAAAAGCATGAATATGTGATGAAAATTCACGTTTTATGAAGAAAATTTAGTATAAAAAGGTACCTAAAATTTTCCCGAGGGGGGAGGGGGGGTCAGATTTCAAAATTTAGAGGGGGGTCAGGGGTAAAAAATTCGGAAATTTGGGGGAGGGGGGCCCTTCCCTAGATTTTCGTCTAGGGGGGCCCCCAAAATTTCGAGGCTAGGGGGGGTGGGACCCCACCCTGCCTTCCCCCCCTTTCTCACCTGTTTAAAACCGTCGGCAGAACCGTCAGCAAAGATCACGATCGTAAATAAACTTATATCCAGTAAAGGTGACGTGCAAAATCCCCATAAAAGTAGTGTCAAATCCCCATGGCCAAATTCCCCATAAAGTAGTGCAAATTCCCCATAACAATCAGAAATGCATTTGGAAACTAAAATGTGTTAAAAAAGAAACTGAATTTTAAAAATAAAAGCATTAAAAATGTTTTAATTTTTTCCTAAGCCTAAGCAAAGCCCTAAAATCAAGCTAACTTTATCATGATAAAGTTTTGTTGTATTTTTCAAGGGTTAAAATTTTAAGAAAATACTGCAAACGCATTATATTTATGGGGAATTTACACCATTTTATGGGGAATTTACACTGTTTCATGGGGAATTTACACCACCTTATGGGGATTTTGTAACGTTTATGAGATTTTGGCCTATGGGGAATTTGTCCATGGGGATTTTATACGGACCCCCAGTAAAAAGTATTAATCTATTTGTTGGGTGCATAAAGTTAGCCTCTCGAGCGAGCCTCTCGAGCGCCTCTCGAGAACGTTATTGAGCTTTATTTGATGAACTTTTATTTATTTGGCAAGTTTTTACTCTTAAAACATTTTAAAACTGAATACGGAATGCAATTTATGTTAAAGAAATTAATTTACAGCATTTTATTAAAGTTTTTGTATCGGGTTATTTACTTTTTCGAGAGGCGCTCGAGAGGCTGAGAGGCGCTCGAGAGGCGCTCGAGAGGCTGGGGGTTTTGTCAGTTATTAGCCAATTTTAACGATTCAAAGAGGTTTTTTTGCATCTAACGAAAGAAATCGGTGTCTACATTCAGATTAAACATTAATTTAGCCAAATCGGGGCTGATTTTAAGATTTTACAACCAAGCTATTAAAATTCCGAATAGTTCACTGTTTAAAAAATATTTCGGAAGATATTATGCCGAAAATATATTTTTTGGACATCAAAAGGTTTTAAAAGTATTGTAGAAAGCTTTAAAAAATTTTACAACTCAAAATTTGGCAATTTCCGTGATATATTGCACAAAGATTACGTAATTTAATCAACACTGACAAAGAGGGTATCGGGCAAAGTCCCAACTGAGGAAAGTCCCAACGTGGAAAGTCCCAACCAATCGATGAATCTCCCAACAGTTCAAATATTAGAAATACGTTTGCAAAACCGGTGTTAAACACGATAATTTTAAACAACCGAAAATAAATAAATGCATTAAATGAATGATAAATGGATTTATGCAATTTTGTAAATGTACTTTCAAAAATGCAAGTTTCCACCCCAATGAGAATTTTTTTTGATTTTTGGGTTTTGCTTAGGCTTAGGAAAAAAATAAAGTTTTTACTCTTCAGTTTAAAAAGCATCATTAAATACAAATTTACCATAATACAATTTTGCTTGATTTTTAGGTTTTGCTTAGGCTTAGGTACTCATTTTTTGAATAAAGAATTTAATGCTATATTTTTATTAATTATAGTGTTAATTGACTAAAAAATAAAATGGTGTTTGTTGCAAACGTATTTTTTGATTCTGTTGGGACTTTCCAAAAACTGTTGGGAGATTCCACAGTTGGGAGATTCACCCTTTTTGTTGGGAGATTGCTCGGAACCACAAAATTTGCATAATAAGGACCACTGACAGACTGGACGACAAACTAATTTTAATTTGTTTAACACAATGTATCGATGCAGTTTTACTTGGTTTTCTTCGTAGAATATAGTACAAAGTTGCAGAATAACAACTTATATTAAAATATAAAATAAACGACTAAATCTAAGCAAACCTTACTTCATGAAGGTAGATTTTATTGTGTAAACTTTTTGCTTCGTACTATAAAGCAGTGTTTTTTGCAGTAACTAATTTCAGCGTGTATTTCATGAGGATCATAAATTGCGATACAAATTTAATCTATTTACTCTCAGAAAATGACTGGTTATACAAAAAATACATTAAACAGATAAAGAAGTCGATATTCAGGTGCATTTATATTGTTATATGGGCTATTTGTGTTCTTAAATTAAGTTCTGATTATTTAGTTCTAAAAAGCGCGTCTGAAACGCAGAATATCCTGCTTAATACTAAATTTGGGGTTTTTTGCGTACGACTGTCGGCTAGGCACCAATTTTGGTCTGTTTGAAACATGCAGAAACGTATCAAAAAAGATTAAATTCAGTATACCAAATACCAAAACTTTAAATTAAACTTTATAATTCCGGATCTATATATTAGTTTTCTTTTAATAAATGTTTAATGCAGTTTATATGATATTTAAATGGTTGGAGATTCAATCGGTAAATCTTCCATAAAAATAAAATGCATATGATGTCGTTTTTTCATAAGCGGGTTGCACGCAGCTGACTGGTCGATTAGTATTATAAATAATATACGTTATTTATTTAATATTTTTGCGCGGTTTTCCAACCCAACAGTTAAGTTGATTTAACCATTATGAACGCATTTTTAGACCTCATTCTCGGTTACATAAAATTTAAGGATTAGAATTAAGAAAATTTTATTGTGTAAACAAATCTCCAAATTTGTTTGCTTATCTACAGCTATTTACTGTTATATTTCTTGTACTAAAATTTGTAATTGCAAGTAAACTTTAATTACCCCCCTAACCGCTTACAGCTCTGAGGTAAACAGTAGGATTCTGAAGTTTTCAGATTGATACACATGCCCCTTTGAAGCACTATAAAAAGTTTTTATCTCTTGATCCGGCCCGACAGAACTAGAAATCTGGGCCCAGTCTGGCATGCCAATTTTAGTTAAAGATCACGGCTCAATCCGGTTCAAATCGCGTGCCAGCTGGACCCGCTCACAAATTTGATTTAGTATGTTAAAAGCCTCTACAGAATTACAACACTACAAAATTACTTTAAACCAATGAACGCTGGACAACAAAAAATCGAATTACTACAAACTTTAAACGCACCTGGATATCCACGCCCTGTTTTTAGCTCTTGCCACTTTGATTTTTGTGATAAAAAGTACGCACCGTCATAATTTTACCTGGCATTTGTGGTTGTTTATAAATTGAGGTAAAATTTTTCATTGGTTCACTTTGTGGCACAGTGCTTATGGGGCCTGGATCGAGTTCCATTGTGATAATTTTGATTGTTTTGTTAGTATTGATATGTAGTACTTAGTTGCGCAGTAAGAGAAAAAGAAGAAAAGAAAAGAAAAGAACAAAAAAAAAGAAGGAGAAAAAAAAAAGAAGAAAGAAAAAAAAAAAAAAAAAAAAAAAAAAAAAAAAAAAAGAAGAAAAAAAAAAAAAAAAAAAAAAAAAAAAAAAAAAAAACAAACAAAAAAAAAAAAAAAAAAAAAAAAAAAAAAAAAAAAAAAAAAAAAAAAAAAAAAAAAAAAAAAAAAAAAAAAACAAACAAAAAAAAAAAAAAAAATAGTTCCGAGTAACATCGGTTTTGTGTATTCTGCTTTATGTTAAAAATAAAACAATAACTTGTTCATGGGTAGCACTGTAGCGTCACGGTGCTATTTAGCAGCGGCACCGTACCCGCACTATGTTAGAGAACAGGGTAAAATACAAAGATCCCCACTTCTTCTTTTTATATTCTAACCCTCATATCTTCAACATTCATCCTTCGATACTGATTTGTCAAATATAAAAATAGACTATTGGAAACCAAAGAAAAATATAAATCTTTCTTTTATTTTGCTTTTTGTTATTAATTCATTGATCAAAATTGTGATTTTAAATCCTTTAAATGAAAAACATTCAAATAATATACAATAAGAGATGGTTGTTTGTTAGCCACGGAGTCAAAACAATTTCGTAATATCCTGGCAACAATTTCGTGCCCCCGAAATGCGAGACCGTCCCCATAACTAACAATTACACAAAAGAACGGTCGCTTTTACCTCCCCTTCCTAGCATCCTATACGCTATACTATCCCCAAGCATAGATGCTAAGCCACCCAGATTTTGGGGGACATCGCCAAAAAACTCTATTTCTGTTTTTAATTCTATAGAACCCTCCAAATTTTAAGTTATTTTATTTTAATTTTTTGTCTAAGGAAACTGCATATATTTTGTTGATATATATATAGTTGGTTTATTAAAACTAATTGGCTCATTACATAAAAAACATTATCTGAACAAAGCATTAATCTTTAAGATTCGATTTGTATATTACACGATTAACAGTGTTTTATACATACATAACAGGAAATATATAGTGGTTATTGGCTTAATATAAAATTTTCGTACGTGCGTAAATAAATATCAAAAACATTTTAGTACCTTTAACATTGAATTTCTGGATGAACAAGAATAACATTATAAATTATAAATTAAATATATTTTTGTTAAAATGAGTACTGTGTTGTAGTTTTTACTTGTTAAACAATATAATTGGCTTATTTCTGCGCAATTTTAATTTAAAATTAAAAAAATTTATTATCCTCAAGAAGAAGGGCGATTTTTTGATCAAACCTATATTCGGCGGTCGTCCTAGAGATGAAACGCAGATTTAGAGTAAGGGTGTAATCCAAAGGTGTTCAAAAAGTAAAGATATGTAATCCAAAGGTGTCCAAGGAGTAGTGGGGGGGGGTTAGGGGGTATGCCTCCACCACTAAAATGCCCATTTTTGGCGTATTCTCCTTTTACCCCCATAAAACCGACCCACCCCTCCACCACTTCCCCCGTCTCCAGCAACTCCAAACAATTACAAAGCGATTTGTTTTTTTTTTTTGGAAATTTAATACATAAACGTGATAAATGTTTGTTCACAAGACTTATTTTTTTTAACTTTACATTCACTTTCGTGCTATTTTAAAGACTTTTTTAGAACATAATTTTAGCCATTTTAAACTACCCCTTACCTTCCTCTCTTTCTCTTTCTCACAAAAAAAGTTTTAAAATGCTCATAAAACGACATTTAAAACAATTTAGTTTATTTAAAAGGAGTATGTCATGTGTTACATCCCTTATTAAAAAAACCTAAAACGTTCTCTATTTCAAACATATAAATTCTTACAATTACTTCCGATTCAATTTCAGAGCGCGTTATAATAGTGTTAAACTATTCGGCATGTTTTAAGAACAAGCATTAATAAATGTATCATCATAAATATTTTATCGTTTATTTTATTTTCTTTTAATGATCAGATAACAGAATTAATTTTATACTAAGCATAGTCTATGCATAGTTTAATTCATACTGATTTTGCATATTTTATTTATATTGATCCACTTAATTTTTTAACAAATTTTTTTCAACTATTTATTTTAATATAACAATAATATAAAATCCTACAAGCAAAAAACTTTTTACAAACGTTTCAAAAATTTGATACAGTGTTTACTTTAAAATTTTAAAATTTAAAACACCTGACTAAATTTTTAAATTTGGTATTTTATTTAAATTTGTCATATTCCAATTTAATTTTGATGGTTTATGCAATATTCGAGTGGTCCTTGGTTTTTTCCGCCGTCCAGATTTTCCTTACAAATTTAAAACATTTTTT
>JASAMX010016995.1:0-17500 GCA_030248175.1 Microlaimidae sp. YZB2_3
ATATAATATACCGAAAAATGTGCAACTCCTATATAAAAAAGTGCGGAAACGTAGGCCATTATAATGAGCCTCTCCATTTAAATGACACTCTCCACTATAATGGCATAGTAGCCATTTTAATTCGGCGAGTTAAAATGAACAGGAAGCTATTATAATAGCCATTTATTGACTTAATTTCACTTCATATATACTCACAAGTGTAATACTGTCTGGGCCGCACAAGTTTTCCCGTGTTCGTTTAATTCTGTCCGACACGGTAAAACACATGCGGCCCGGACAGTATTACAATTGTGCGTGAGTATATATATGAAGGGAAATTAAGTCAATAAATGGCTATTATAATAGCTTCCTCTCCATTTTAACTCGCCGAATTAAAATGGCTACTATGCCATTATAGTGGAGAGTGTCATTTAAATGGAGAGGCTCATTATAATGGCCTACGTTTCCGCACTTTTTTATATAGGAGTTGCACATTTTTCGGTATATTATATATTTTTGATAAAACTATTTTAATTTTTTGGCAAAAAAATGTATGTTTTGGTCTTTGTCATTGGTGGCGCGGGAGCGCCATGGGACGATTTAGCCCCGCGACACAGTGCCAACCATTATTAGAGAACGTGGGTAAATTTTAAAATTTAGAACCTTCTTTGGAAAGAAAGAAAGAAAGAACGCTCATTGGAAAGAAAAAAAAATTACGCAACTTTCTTAGGAAGCACATTTTTCATTTAGGTCCTTGTTATCGATTTATTGATCAAAATAAAAATTTAAATAGAAAAATAAAAAATCCAACCGCACAATAACAGCCTTTTGGCAACAATAAGGATTGTACAGAGCAAACAACGGACAGCCCCTTGACAACTGCACCATAAGAGTAGAAGACTGTGCTCGGTATTTAATTGGTGGCAGAAAATGCACCAGTTTCCAGCGCCATCTACTTCAACCGCGCGGGAATTTTTGAAAACTACAAAGTACTTTTTTTAATTCTTGTATTACTGATAAAAAAATAATTTATAGTTTTATTTCCAAAAAAACACAATCATTAGTAATCATTATCATTAATTGCAATTATTAGTGGTGCGGTAATGCCACGCGGTGGTTTAGCCCCACAGCACCGCGACAACTATAATTAGAGAACGTTGCGAAACTTTTGTAATTCATGTTTATATTCTTCTACTTATTATTATTATCCTAACTCTCATATCTTAAAATCAATATTCCTTCATCCTTCACACGGCGATTTAGCCCCTCGTGGCACCGCACCACCTAAATCAGAGGGCGTGGATAAAATTTGTAATTCATGTTCACCTTCTTCTTTGATTTTTTTAATTTAAAAAAAAAACAATTACAATCATTGAAGGCACAAAATCGTCCACTGCAATTCAGCCTCACGGTGCCGCGTCAACTATATGAATGGGGCACCAGATAAATTTTTAAATTCATTTTTATCTTCTTATTTAATTCGTCTTCTTCTTATTACTATTTTTATTTCAAAAAATATTATTTCAATTATCGATGGCATAGGGGCGCCACACAATTTAACTCACAACACCGTGCCAACTATAATTAGAGAACGTGGATAAATTTTGTGATTAATGTTCATCATCTTTTTCTTATTATTATTGTTTTTATTTCAAAAAATATAATTGCAATCATTGGTGGTGCCGGAGTGAACACAGCGATTTAGACTCAATTCAACGCGCCAACTATAATTAAAGAACGTGGGTAAATTTTTTGATTAACGTTTATCTTCTTCTTATTTTTTATTTTAAAAAATATAATGAATCGTCGGTGGCATTGAAGTGCCACTACATCACGCTAACTATAATTAAACAACGTGGGTAAATTTTGTAGTTTGAATTCATCTTCTTTTTCTTCTTATTTTTTATTATTTTTCATTTTATTATAAATGAATTGTCGGTGGCGCGGGGGCGCCACATTGCAATTTGGCTCACGACACGCCCGCGCCAACTATAATTAGAAAATGTAGATAAATTTTGTAATTCATGTTCTTCATCTTCTTCTTATCATTATTACTTTTATTTTTAAAAAATATAATTGCAATCCTTGGTGGTCCTAGAGTGCCACACGGCGATTTAGGCTCACTTCACCGCACCAACTATAATTAAAGAACGTGGGTAATTTTTGTCATTAATGGTCATCATCGTCTTCTTATTTTCTATTTCGAAAAAATATAATTGAATTGTTAGTGGCACTGGAGCGCCACTACACCACGCTAACTACAATTAAACAACGTAGGTAAATTTTGTAATTCAAATTCATCTTCTTCATTAATGTTCATCTTTTTTTTCTTATTATTTTTTTATTTTTATTATAAATGAATTATCGGTGGCGCTAAAGCCCCACGGCACCGCGCAAACTATAATTAAAGAACGTGGGTAAATTTGTATTATATTCTTCTTCTCATTATTATTAATATTTTTTTTCAAGCGCTTATATTTTAAAACCAGTATTTCCCCTTGTTACTGATTGATCAAAAAGCATGGCTTCTTGGAAATCGTAGAAAATTGCACAATAAACCTTAAGAACTACTTTTTATTGATAAAAAATATAAGTATGTATGTATCTCGGCAACGGAATGATTATAAACATATGTCACTGCGCAGCTAAAACTATAGTTTATTAGGCTATTTTTTAATTTAATTCAAAAAAAGTGGTAGACTAGCCTTGAAAAATGCTCTAAGAATAGAGCAGGAAAAAGGGGCGAGTTTTTCTTCGGGCGTATGCTTAGACAGAAAAGATCGGACTATTCTGAGATGGACATTATGTGGACTGTAGGAAAATTGCATTTGGTTTGGCCAGCTGCTCACTGAATAAAAATTTTCACCATATGATAATGATTTGTTTATACATTGATCAAATCACACAGCACTGTTGCATTTTTTTAGTCTGATGAAATGTAAATTGAAAAAAAAATCATACTCACAGTAATCTTTGACAACCGCGAAATCGCAACTTTTTCAAATTCTTAGTTGTTTTTTACACATACAAATATAGTCTTTTATTGTGTGGCAAGTGGCAATTTAGTGCTTGTCAAAGACTGCTTTGTGGCAAAGTGGCAATTTAGTGCTTGTCAAAGATTGCTGTAAGTATGATTTTTTCAATTGACAATTTATCAGAATAGAAAATGCAACAGTGCTGTGTGATTAATTCAATGTATAAACAAATCATTATCATTTGGTAGAAATTTTTTTAAGTAAGCAGCTGCCCAAACAAAATGCAAATTTTCTATAGCACAAATAATTTCCATCTCCGACTAGTCCACATCTTTTTTGTCTAAACATACGCCGGGAAAAAAATCGCCCATTTTTTCTGCTCTATCCTTAGCACATTTTTCAAGGCTAGTTTTCCAAAACTTAAATTTTTACATTTATCGCTCCCTTCAAATTTACCATTTTTTATTGGACCCTTGACAATTTTTTATCAAAAACTCAAGTTGTGATTCAACTTAATACACAATCAAAATATGACTTAAATAGCCTTAAAGTTGTTATTTTAAAGCATAAAAATGATAAAAATTTTTAGCTATTTTTGATGTTATAATGATTATGAACACGGAAGGTGTTTGAACTTTTTGTTTTTTGGAGCGAATTTGTTTTTTTTTGTCTTTACAACTTTGTGAGATTTTTTATTGAATTATTTTAATGAGAAAAAAGTAAATATGATGGATATTATACTTTTTCTGGCCGCACGATATTTTTGGGGTGTTAAATATACAGCCGAAATCGGGGTTTAAGGTTGCGCAACATTTTTTCCTTCACTTCGTGTTTTTAGCAAAAAAATTGTCTAGTGTATGAAACAAAAAAATCGCCCCCTTTTTTTGCTCTATCCTTAGAGCATTTTTCAAGGCTAGTTTTCGAAAATTTAAATTTTTACATTTATCACTGACTTCAAATTTACCATTTTTTATTCGGACCCTTGACAATTTTTTATCAAAAACTCAAGTTATGATTTAAATTAATACACAATTAAATATTACTTAAATAGCCTGAAAGTTGTTATTTTAAAGCATAAAAATAATAAAATTTGTTAGCTATTTTTCATGTTATAATGATTATAACAATGGAAGGTGTTTGAACTTTTTGTTTTTTGGAGCGAAATTGTTTTTTTTTGTCTTTGTGAGATTTTTTTTTGGATTATTTTAATGAAAAAAGTAAATATGATGCATATTGTACGGTTTTCTGGCCGCACGATATTTTTGGGGTGTTAAATATACAGCCGAAATTGGGGTTTAAGGTTGCGCAACTTTTTATCCTTTATATAAAATTAAAGTACATGCTTTTTTGTGTGCATATTTTGTAACCTAAATTTTTATACTCATTGAGTAATTGAAAAAATGTCATTTTTGGAGGTCATATCTCCTGAACCGCTGGATATATTTTAAAGAAAAAAATTTGTGGGCTATTGTGGGCAGGGGTAAGGTTTTTACAAAGCATCATCAAAATCGAGGACAAAAATTTTGCTGTGCACCGCACCTTTAAGCATTCCCTTCATAGAAAGATCAATAACTCCTATGTCTAGCGTATGAAAAGCGATTTTTATTGATGCCCATACTTTGGCCCATAAATAAACAATTTATAATTTCAAATTTATGATTTCAAAAAATTAAAAAGTCATTATTTTAAAATAATAACTAATTACGAAATTTATGAAAGAATTTTTTGTGACATTTTGTGCTTCCTACTCTCTAAAAAGTGGCCCTAAAAAATTCGTTCAAAAAGAAGTCTAGATCACATTTTGATCAAATTAACGAAATAAGTAGGTAAGAAAAGTGTTGCTATAATATTAGTTGATTGAACGAAAAAATTCGTAAAATTAACTTAGAAAAATCTCGTTGAAATTGATAATTGCTCTTTACATGTTATACATACAGTTTTGTCTCGTGCGGCGGTTTTGTATTTTATAATTAGGTTTACAACTAGTTTTGTTTTTTGTTTGACTATTTATATAAATACAGACCTGTGCACGGTCTGAAAATGCCCCCCCGTTTTATTGGAGGATTCCCCCCGTTTTATTGCCCCCCCCCGCCAAAAAATGAAAAAGTACCCTAAAAATATGACGCCATTTTTGACCTATGATGACGCCATCATCGCGAATTTTTTGCAGTTTTTAGCCTATTTCAATGTATTTTAAGCCATTTTAGACCTATTTTTACCTTATTTCCGCTTTTTTGTCCCTTTTTTTCCCTTTTCCCTTCTTTTTTCTCTTTTTTCTCCTTTTTTTCTCTTTTTTTTTCTTTCCCCCCTGCTTGCCCCCCCCCGTTTTATTGCCCCCCCCCCCGTTTCAAAAAAGTTGGTCCCCGTGCCCCCACCCCATTTTGAATTGCCCCTACCATTATAACCCCCGGGGGGGGGAGGGCAGTGCACAGGTCTGTAAATATATTCTACGAAAATAATCAAATCATATGCGTAACTGAAGTCGAATTCTTTCAACCTTCATTTTTTTGTTTTATGTTTATTATTAACAAAAATAATTGTTTTAAAACCAAAAATAAGGTTTGTCCAATTTAATCTGACCCTATTTAAAGTTTTAATATTTACCACGGGACGTTTCCTTTGATTTTGATCTAAATATAGCAAACTTGTGAGGATATTTTGTTAAAAATATTGGAAATTCTTCGCTATTGTTAAAACAAAATTAGTTTGCAAAGAAAAAACTCCAAAGGCGCTAATGATTTCTATGGAATTAAGATGGCTGAAATTGCTTGTGTGTGCACTGACTTTAAATCCTTAGTTTGAAGTGTGTAAAATGTTCTGCTAGGGATTTTAAGTTTTTGCAACACTTTTTTTTAAAGTGGGAAAACTGTACTTTCGTTTACAAAACAAATTAAGAAGGACATACTAAGGTAAGAAATGTTTTGTTTTTTAATTAAAACAATTTTATATTTGAAAAGTAACCATAAACCACTTTTTTCTTCACCCTTAAAATAGTTAAATAAGAAGAAATATGGAAAATTTTTTGGCCGAAGAAGGACTTTTTTCTTGCCATCGCGCTGAAACTAAAATAAAAGTAAAATTTGGAAGTTAAAACTATTGTTTTGAATTTTTAATTTATTATGCTTGTTAAGTATTATAAATTTTTGCTTCATGTAAACCTATTCTATGCATCATTTAACCGGAGTTTTATCGGAAAAATTTTATTGTAAGACGGGAGTTTTACTAATTTTTTAATAAACCTCTGATAAATAAAAAAATCGTGAAAGTTACTAATTAAGTGAGCCGATCCTTTCCCGTTAAAAAATTCGTAGAAACTTACTAATTTCTACGCTAATCAATCACTTTTAAGAGAGTAGTAATTTTTTCCATTTAAAACAATTAAAACCAGTTTTCATTGCAAAAAGTAAACTAAAATATTTATGTAACTTAACAAAACTTGATGCAAAAACTGTTAAAAAAATACTATAGTGCCAACTGATGCGTACTGGAATCAGTTAAATTATTATTATTATAGAAATACGATTATTCATGGTGTGAGCCCTCAAACTTTTAGCCCTTAGACTCACACATTCACAAAATAAAGGTTTTCTATAACCACAAAAACATATTGTTGTAATTTTAGCTGTTTGTGTTACGACGTTCCTTCCAGGCACCAGTGGACTTTCTGCTAGTTGTTTTGTGGACACCTCATCAGCGACCTCATCCTCCTTCAGCGGCACAAACAGTGTGACTCTGTCTTTCACTGGATCTGTAACCATCATGGACACCAGTACAGACGCAGCATGTGATTTCTCCATGTGCACAAATGGTGTGACATTCACAAACGGTTGTGGAGAAACTATTACAATGGGCGCAGGACAAACTGCAACCATTGCTTGCGACGCTACCACAACCATAAACACGGTCACCACATCTGATGGAAATATGATTGTCACGTCTGTGTTGACTTGGCAGTGCACTTAAATTGTCTGTTAATGATGACTTTCAATGAGACGAAAACAATAATAAACAAAAAGAAAAAAATTATGCCATACTAGCAACTTAGTTACTGTGCTAAGTTACTATACTAACTCGGTAAGGCCAGGGTGCTTGATTTGGGAAAAACAGTTTTTACCTGCCTCCTACCTGCCTCCATCGAAAATTTTGTTTCCTCCTAACTGCCTATTACCTGCCTCCATTCCGCCTCCTACCTGCCTCCAAGGCAGTTTTAGCTACCTCCTACCTGCCTTCTAACCTGTATATGCTTCAACATATTAGGAGGGTTACCTGTCTCCTACCTGCCACCACCCCGTCTCCATTCTACCTCCAATATAGTTTTACCTGCTTCCTACCTGCCTCCAGTCTTCTGGAGGCAGGCTCAAGAGCCCTCCCTACCGGGATAAGTTACTATACTTGCAACGTTAAAATCACTTCCAATAATTTTTATACACCAAGAGATGTTTTCTTTTTAAATTTTTTATGCCACAAAAAATTTAAAAAAAATGACTTTCAAATGAAAAGACATGTTATTTCATACATTTATTTTTATTAAGATAGAACATCACAGTTAGATTTTAAATCGAATTAAGTTTTTTATTCAAACAATACCAGTAGTAATATTGTTAGACAATAAAAAACAAGAAAAAATTGAATACATATTTTATCAATACATAGAAAAAAATAAAATCAAACACAGGAAAGAATAAAATGTAAAAATATGTCAAAACAACATACTGGATTGTTATGGATAAAAGGGAAGGATACACAGAGCCACAAGGGCTACTTCATATGTACCTATCAAATTTAGTTATATATTCAATACTGAATTTTTTTATTTTTGTTTTAAAATTCGTCATTAATTAAGTATTTATAATTTTGTATGGTAACATATTTCAGTATTTTGCTACACTTAAAGAAAACGAGTTGAAAAATATAGTTTTGTTTGCATGAGGTATTTTTAGTTTAAGATTAATATGATCGTTGTGACCAATGTAGTTTCCCCGTCCAAAAAATTGTAAAATCTTAGATCATTTAAATTATTTACGATAAAAATAATTTTAAATAAAAATGATTTCTACATTCATCAAGGGATTTTAAATTTAAATAACGTAGTTTACTAACATAATTATACGTAGGGTCAAGACCACATCAAGCAAATAAACGACGAGTAAAGGTTCGTTGCACTTGTTCAATGCAGTCAATATCTTTTAAAAGAAAAGGAGACCAAACTGGAGTGCAGTATTCCAGTATTGGCCTTACGTATGCCTTAAATGCAGTTACCAAAGCACTAACATTTTTTGTTTCAAACATCTGAAAATTACATTTAAAGTTTTATATGCTGATTTTGCTATAAAACTACAATGACTAAAAAATTTAAGGGTATTAGAAATTTTAACACCAAGATTTCAATGTTTTCAGATTTGATGTTGATGGGTTTGATTTACAAAAACAGCTAGTTTTGGATTTTTTATAACCCATGTAAACGATACAGATGTATAATAAAAATCAATACTAAAAATATTCTATTTTTTATTTCCGTTTTAGCGTACCTTGAATAATGAACACGTTTGTTTAATAAAAAAAAACTATTAATTTAATAAAAAAATTATTATAACATTAAAAATACTAGACTCGAACCTACAATTTTGAGGTTTTAAATCCGACGCTCTAACCGCTGACATCTAAAGGACTCTCACTAAAACCTAATTTTAAATGAGACGGTTCAATGTGTAGTTTCTTAGCGTCAAATCAAAATAATTTAAATAAAGAATAAAGAAATTGATTCTCATAGATTTTAATAAAAGTTAGATAAGTCTAAACAATATAAACAATACTTTAAATTGTATTTGTTTAAAAAACTAATTCAGAATTTTTTTATTTGTATTTCTTTTAAAAATATCGATTTTTTTTTTTTTTTTTTTTAAATTTTGAATTACGTTTTAGTTGCTCCATCTCTTTATAAAATTTTATAAAATTAGAGCAAAAACTAAAAAAAATCAAAATTTTTAAATGGCCAAAAACTGTTTTCTGAAGTTTAAATTCATCAAACTACATCTCAAAATAGAACAATTGATAAACAACGAAATTATTACCGTCCGATTCATAATAATCTGAGCTTTCGATCGCACTATACTTTTGTGAAACAAAAATTATTATCTAAGCTGATATCTAACTTTTAGTAAAAATCGTCACAACTGTTGTGTTTGAATATTAAAAAAAAGTTAAATAGATGATAATGTTAATTTTTAATTTCGAAGCAAAAAAAAATTAAAAAAAAAGAATTTTATTTCAATTTCGCAGTAGTTAACATATTAATTTAAATTAATAAAAATTTAATTTCTCTATATGTTTAATTATGTTAGAAGTTTATTGTAAATTTTTAATCATTATTACAGGTGTGCATTGCCATGAGATTTCAATTTAACCGCGCTTTAGTACTAAAGGTCCAAAATACGTTTAGCCTTAGCTTTAGTACTAAGCCCAAAAAAGGCTTAGTACTAAAGCACTTTAGCCTTAGCTTTTGCCAAACCGACAAATACGACATGTTTGTAAAATAAAAATTAAAAAAAATATTTCCTTTTTTAAGGTAATTCTTAGCATTGCACTGTTAAGTGTACAGTAAAATACCCAACATTAAAGACGTTTTTATCGTTTATGGTATCGGATTTTAGTTTT
The DNA here is from genome assembly GCA_030248175.1 of Microlaimidae sp. YZB2_3. Taxonomy (NCBI): domain Eukaryota; kingdom Metazoa; phylum Nematoda; class Chromadorea; order Desmodorida; family Microlaimidae; species Microlaimidae sp. YZB2_3. Next base: position 9,609 of record JASAMX010016995.1, read on the forward strand.
ATCTTTTAAAAATATTATTTCTAACGGTTAATTTTAAAGTTTTAAAATTGTTCTTGTACAATGGTGCAGTTTTAACTTTAAACGTAAATAGTCATTACAAAATGGTTAACTATCAAGAATTTTTATTGTATAAATATCTAAAGCAACAAAACATATAATTTATTTAAGAAAACCACGCTTAACTGCATTATAAACTTTATAAAATGTTGATATAAAATAGTAAAAATAAGTTTATTTTAATTTTAAGCACATAAAAACTCAAAAAATTCTTTAAAAAAGCAAAAAATCCAGTCCTTTCTAATGCTTAAACAAAAATAAGAAACACAAAAAAGTAAAACCTCATACTCACAGCACCTTGAAATCAAAAGTCGTTTTAATAATTTTAATTAGCATTATTGTTCAAATAACTTACTTATGTTACTTTTAAAGTAAAAATAGCATTATAGTTTTAGCAGCTAAGATGGAGGCAGGGTTAGGGTAATTTTTTACCTGGGATAAATTCATAGGTGGGCAGCCTACTAGATTTTTTTGGGGGAGGGGGTATACCCAAATTTGGATTTTGGGGGGTATACTCAAATTTTGGGAGGGGAGGTGTCCCAAAAATTTTTTGGGGTATACCTCAAATACTCCATTTTTAGCGTTTTTAGTACTGGGACCACCCAAATTTTAGGGGGGTGTCCGGGGTTCCCCCAAATTTTAGGAGTTGTCGGCTATAATCGGGATTTTTTTGGGAGGGTATAATCCCCAACCCCCTCTGCCCACCTATGGGTAAATTACGTGTTAGTTTTTGGGAGGGAGGTCCTATGTAAAGGGACCTACCGCATTCGCTGGCTTTCAAGGGGGGGGGGTAGACAGATGGAAAATTTTTAAATCTAGAATGAGGTCTGGGTAGGTCTGGTTTAAAAAAAAATACGGTGTTAGATTTAAAATTCTGGAGGGAAATCAGGTTAAAAAATTTGAATATTTTCTGAGGAGAACTCAATTTTTGTCCAAAAGGGAGGGTGCAAAATTTTGAGATTAAGGGGGGTTGAATCCCACCCTACTTCCTCCATTCATTGATTTAAATCTTATTAAATAATCCTGGTTTTGGTTTGGTGAGAAGACTTATGATATTTTGGTGAATATATAATTTTCTTGGCAAAAGCTAACGTTTTGCCGGGCTCATACTTTTTGCCGAGCTTTTGAATCTCAGTTTAGCCGCGCTTTAGCTTTAGTACTAAGCTCGAAAAACCCTTTAGTACTAAAGCACTTTAGCCTTAGCTTTAGTACTAATGACACCCGCAATCATTATTTAGAGGAAATTAGTCTTTTAAATTTTGTAACGTGAGCCAATGCAAAAACCAATCTACAATCCTTTGCTAATCCTCAATTAATTGCGCTTGATGAGTGCGACTACAGAAGTCTTAACATTACGAAAGCAAAATTATTAAATGTTTAGAACAAAAACTAAAAACAACTACTAAAACGCTACAATTCACTGTAGAAACCTTCTAGTTACTTCTATTTTTAAACAAAAAAAAACCTTTGTTGTGATACATTTTCGCCAGCCTTTACAAAGTAAAAAATGGATAATGTCAATTGATTTTTTTACTTTTAAATGAAAACGTCCGATTATTGGAGTTTTAAACAACGGTTTTATTGTTAAACTATTTGCCTGGAATAGATGCTGGCACCCACGTACACTAGAAATTTAGACAGATTTAGACGGTTCATTCTTATTTATAAAGAAATTTAAAGGGAATAACCAAAAAATAGTGCAACTTGGTGTCTTCATTTTACATAATTATAAAAAATATAAAATTAGAAAAATCATGTTAAATTTAATCCATTTTAGAAACCTATAGTCCCAACTATTTTTTTATTAGAATACTATGTGCTTTGTACTTTTAGTTCACATGTACTGAATGCGATAAAAATTATTTAAAAGTGTACACAGGTTAAATTAAATTTTAAAGTTGCGATTGTTAAAATAAAATGGCTACACAGTTATCATACAGAACGAAGTATATTTTTTTATATTTTTAAAAATTTTTTTACTTAAGAACTTATTATAATCGCTATAACTTTTACAGTGTCATATAAGGTCTGCAATGTTTATTTTAAAAAAAATAAATTATGGTACTTGATATTTTTTTCTAAATCAATACTTTTTAAAAATAAAATCCAAATCAATGTTAGTGCTATTTTAAGATACTATTTACATTTTTTTTGTTTGTCTTTATTGTTGCTGTTGTTTATTGTTGTTTTAATTGTTTTTTTTATTTGTTGTTATTTTATTTATATATTATATAAATAGAAATATTTATTGCATATATCGCTTATTAAATTATAAACTGCAATTTTGCAGCAATTAATTTTTAGGAATTTTCAGAATTTTTATTTCAAAATGTATATAATAAACTGCCGTGAAAGCATTTTAGCTTAATTATATAATCAATTTGCCCTGGGGCCTGTTTTTAAAAAAATTGCCTGTAATTCTAAATTAATAGACGCATGTTTTCCTTTTGCATTTTTTTAATTAAAAATTATATCAATAAAATTGCGTTTAGAATTCAAAAATTTACAAATTTTTAAATTCAACATTAATTTTTAAATTGATTAAATACGGATAAATTAATTGCTTTTTTTAATTTATAATTACATGTTTTTTTATAAAATTGGCCACAGGCAGGGACGTAACCAGGGGGGGCGGGGGGAGGACGCGGCCGCCCTCCCCCCCCCCCCCAAAAATGGTCGTCAGATGGTAAAATTTAAGGGTTTTCAGAGGCTAAAAATTCAAAATTTTCTAGCGCCTCGCTATTCGCTCGGCGCCAAATTTTAAAATTGTATTGGTACCACAATTGAACCCCAAAAAGCAAAAAAATTTTACGCTTTGCTTCGCTCAGCGGTCAAGTTCTATACTATGTGTATGCATAATTCTTGCCATTTATCTTGCTTAATGTTATTGAAAAAGTACAATAATTTTAATAAACAATAAGTACTACAGGTCAAGCAAAACAAACATTCATATTAGGTTGATTTGTGTATATACCTTTCCCCTTTATAAAATTTATGGCCGCCTATCAATGGTTCCGTAATTTTTTCCATGAAAATGCTGCTCATATATTTTGGTTTACTGTATGGGTGTAGCCAGGAGGTTCAAAAGGTCTCTAAATTCCTTTTTGTGAAATCCAGACTCTGCCAATGTCTGATATTGTAACTTTTAACAAAAAAACATGTTTTTACCGCTAAAAACATTATATAATACGTTATTAGGCCAAAAACAGTATACAGCTTTATCTACGTTTATCCCTGCTTTTAAAAAATTTTTTTAAAATCCCAAATTTTTTTGTACTGAAATCCGCCCCCCCCCCAAAAAAAAAAATAAAACCCTGGGTACGTCCCTGGCCCCAGGGGCTTATTCTATAAAATTTGTTTGCAATTATAAGTTAATAAACGCATATTTTTCTTTTTTAATTTAAATTAAAAAATGTATTAATAAAATTACATTAATAATAAAATTTTTAAATCCCGCAAATTCCACAGTTGCGTCAAAAATACATAAAAATTAATTCATAAAGAAAAGAAGAATAAGAATTGAAGAACAAATTATACGAGATTTTGTGGATCCAACCTAAATGCATACGTACACATATTTTTATATGCATACGTTTTTTTATATCCCTACGTATGCATATTTTTTAAAAATTATGCGGTGCGATAATTTAAAAAATACGTGAGGTAGTGAAAATATCTTCCGGCCTGTAGATTTAACCTCGATTTTGAAAACTTTTTATTAAACAAATTTTTATGGGAGATAGCTAAAAATGACCACCATATAATTTTAAATAAAAATTGTGTTTTGAACTTTTAAGCGTTTTCGAGAATTTTTTTTTGTTTTAGGTTATTTAAGGAGATTTTTAAAACAAAGTACAATTTTACATTTAAAATACAATTTTATTTCTTCAGCCGTTGGGAAATTCAATAAGGGCCGTTTAATGCCTTTTGGCCGAAAAATTATTTTTTCAAATTTTGACGATTTTTTAACAAAAAAAAAACTCGCGAAATCGTGTGTTTTAAGCTAACGATCATAATATTTGTTAAAGAACTTAAACATTTAAAACGCGTTTTTTGTTCAAAATTATGTGGCGGTCATTTTCAGCTACTTCCTATTAAATCCGTTTAATATAAGCAAGGTTTTCAAAATCGAGGCTAAATCTACGGGCCGGAACCCATTTTCACTGCCTCATATTTTTAAATTACCGCACCACATAATTTAAAAACAATTATGCATATGTAGGTATCAATCGGGGCAGAATTATTGCTGATGCCGGGGCTGGGGCCGAGGCCAAGGCCGGTGCCGGGGTAGCAAAATTTTGATTTGCCGTGGCCGGGGCCGGGGCAGGCTAAAAAATTAGCAGAATTTGTAATTTTGTTCGTTTTTTTTTCAAAAATTCTTATTTTTGTACTGTAATTTATTTGTTTTAGGTAAATAATAGTCACCTTTTAGAATTTAAGCACTTGTGTAAATAGAAAAACTTATTTTTTTAACACACAAAGTTTTTTTAAGAAGAACAATGAATATTTAAATATTTTGATTCTTTTAAACCTTAAATTATTATTTTTTTAGTATGAACTACTGTTGTAAAAAAGTAATGATTTTTAATTATTTTCAAAAAAATAAAAGTAATTTTTAAAAAATTTATTTAAGTAAAGTAAGAGTAAAAGTAGTTTGTGATATTTTAATTTAAGTAAAGTAAAAATATAAGTAACGGTCGAAATTTTATATAAATAAAGTAAAAGTAAGACCTATTTTTTAAGTAAAAGTAAGAGTAAAATTGTGATATTTTAATTTAAGTAAAATAAAAATGAAAGTAACGGTCGAAATTTTATATAAATAAAGTAAAAGTAAGACCTATTTTTAAAATAAAAGTAAGAGTAAAATTATAATAAAAGTAATTTTGCAACGAATCAAACGTCGGTTTTCGAAGCTCTAGAGCTTCGTTCTAAAATGTTTTGCTATTTTTATGCACAAATTTTTATTTTAAAATGTATTTTGGTCTAAGTAAATGGTGTTTAGCGTTTTAGCTGCTTAAATAACTTTTTTCTTAGACACATTTTTAAACCCGTAGGAAATCTACTTGTTAAAATTACTTAAATTTTACTTAAATTAGTTAAAGTATTTGTAAGAAAAAATCCGAATAAGAGTAAAAGTAAAAGTAAGTGTAATTTAACCCTTTAGTATTCATTCCACGGCAAAACCGCAGAAGGGATTCCACGCCACTGCTGCTCAATGTTAAACTTCGTCAACGATCGTTGAGAGCCACAGAGTTTAACAAACTGCAGCACTGGCACAATATACCTTTTGCAGTTTTGCAGCGGTTTTTGGATGAAAAAAATTCCAAAGGGTTAAAAGTCGAGGAAACGTAAAAGAAATAAAAAAATCGTTACTTTTATTTGTTTAAGTAAAAGCAAATGTAACTTTTTACAACAGTAGTATATATTTTACGTAAATATTAGAAATATATTCATGTTTAAAACAATATTATACTTAATCCCACTAACCATTCTACAAATAGAACTGGAGTTAAAGCATTTTTATACGGGGATTATGTTGTGTTTAAAAAACCAAAACGTGTTAAAGGAACAAAATTAAAATGGGATGCCCATATAAAAAAAATAGTTGACAATAGCGAAATTTCTTTATATTACAGTAAATCGAATATGTTGATAATTGAAGAAACGTAACTTTAAATCTAAAAAATGCTAGTCTTTAAGAATATTCTAGCAAAAGCCGAAACAAAGTTTTGAAAAAAGCCTTATATTAAATGGAATAGTATAAAGCTACATAAGTCTAAAAACTAAATGCCAGAAAAAATTAAAACAAGTCTCTTTAAAACCTGTAAATTAATAACAAATTTTGTGAAATTTTCTGAAAAACAAAACCCGATAAAAACAATACGTGTAAAAGCTTTATTTTGCGTTTTTTAACCATTAATAAAACTTAATGCACATAAATTTCCCACAAAATGAATTAAGCTTTAACATGAGTTAACCAGCTGTAAATACCACGACGGTATTAGTTAAGTCACACGTCGTCAAAACGATACAAAAAAAGTATAACGCAAGCGTCACAGTCACGATGAAAAATTTTTGTCAAAATAAATTATCGCATTGTGCATTAAACTTTGTAGTTTATCATTATTTTCGTATAAAGCAAAACATACCGCTATATTAACGAATTTTTAAAACCAAATGTTAAGTTCTAAGTCCGAAAAAATTTGAAAAATTCAGATTTAATATAAGACGACTTTTATTTTAACAAATACTTTGACAGCTAATTTGTTTTATGTAATAAATAGAAACATTAAAGAAAATTAATATGGCGGTATGTTTTGCTCTATACGAAAATAATGATAAATTACAAAATTTAATGCACAATGCGATAATTCATTTTGACAAAAATTTTTCATCGTGACTGTGACGCTTGCGTTATACTTTTTTGTATCGTTTCGACGACGTGTGACTTAACTAATTCCGTGGTATTTACAGCTGGTTAACTCATGTTAAAGCTTAATTCACTTTGTGGGAAATTTATGTAAATTAAGTTTTATTAATGGTTAAAAAACGCAAAATAAAGCTTTTCTACGTATTGTTTTTATCGGGTTTTGTTTTTCTGAAAATTTCACAAAATTTGTTATTAATTCACAGATTTTAAAGAGACTTGTTTTAGTCTTTTCTGGCATTTAGTTTTTAGACTTATATAGCTTTATACTTTTCCATTTAATATAAGGCTTTTTTTCAAAACTTTGTTTTGGCTTTTGCTAGAATTTCCGCCGTTGAATGCATTGAGTTCAATCTCATTTATTAAAAAGATATAAAACATTAAAAAAATTACTATTTTTAAAAGAAACGTCATGGTTTATTTTAATATCCAAAATTTCAATCTAATTTTAAGCAGTATACTATATAACAATTAAGTCTGGGTAACCTCGTAAAATTGTATGGAACCGGGAAGGACCATATAAAATAGTGTGTTTTTCTTCTGTTTTTTTTTTTTTCAAAGCACTATGGTAGGTTTATCACGCCCTTGGATTATTTTAAATCATTTTGAGAACAAGTTAAAAATGATTTCAATTTTTTAGTAAGACCTGAATCAACCATTTTTTCGGGAATTAGCTTTATTTGGACTTCTGTTTTATGCTTGATTTTTCTGGATTGATGGTTTATTTTTAAACAACATAACCACACCATTGTAAATGGTTTTTCCAGGTTCTATACAATTTTACGAGGTTAACCAGACCAGTTTTTCTCGCATTAAATTTTTGGAGTGATTGTAGCTTCATAGTATTCCATATAAAAAAGAATTTTTTTCGAAAGATCGTTTCGATTCTGCTAAATTTCCGTCTTTTGAAACATTGGATCCCGCAGCGCTCACACGCCACCCAAGATTAATTTCATTTTATTTTTTTAAATATTTTTATTGTTGCCATATGGCTGCTAAGTAGCGGTAAGAATATTTTTTCGCTCTTCCCGTTGAAAATTAGTAATTTTTATAAAAAGGTAAGGAATTATAATTTAAACCAAAAAAATAACCACAAGAGAATGTGTATTACTGAATGAAGTTACTTAATATGTAATTAATAAAGGAAAAAAAGTCACACAAGTACCCCAGTACCTAATGCGTAACTTAAAAAAATGGTCATTTTTCACATGAACAGAGGTATAACTACGGGCAATAGAGCATATACGAGAATAAAATTCAGGTGAGGCGGCAATTTAGCATGTACGTGCAAAAAATCAGCTCCAAATATTTACCACAGGGAAAAATTTTTGGGGGACCCAAAAAAAAACAAAAAAAGTTAAGCAAATTAAGCTTATTAGTATGAAATTCAGGTATGTTTAGCAAAAGT
>JASAMX010016996.1:0-12536 GCA_030248175.1 Microlaimidae sp. YZB2_3
AAACGTATTCATTAATTAAAAAAAACGCGATGCAGTAATTTAAAAATATATATAAAACTATGCATACGTATGCATATTGGTTGGATTGGATCCACACATCCCGTATAATTTTTTCTTCATCTTTTTTTATTAATTAATTTAAATGTATTTTGTTACAGTGGATTTAATTTTGAAAAATCGTTTTAAATTTTTATTTATTAATATTTCGTTTATGATAATGTATTTTTGTATAATTAAAAAAAAACCTTTGAAAATCTAAAAAAAAACTGAGTAGTCGTTTTGCACGCCCAATAGGTAGAGCTTTGTAAATAATGAGCTAAATTTTTGTTAACAATATTAGCAAAAAACGCACGTAAAACGGCCATGTAAAAAAGCACCGGTATGCAAGAAGGAGTTAAACATACATTTCATTTGTGAATTACGTAATAAATACTTTGATTACTTTGATTACGATGCCGCTTATTTTGCATAACGTGCACAATTTGTATAATGTCGTTTAATTTGCATAATTATGTATAACGCCCATGTAAAAAAGCATAGGTATGCAAAAAAAAGGGGTTAAAAATATATGCAATTTGTAAATTACGTAAATAAATAACTTGATTAGGTTTTTGCTTAATTTGCCATGGCATGGGTGCGTGCAGCTTATTGTATGTTAAGCATGATAAACAGTACAGTTATATTTTCTCGCACGGTTTTCCAACCCAAGAATTAAGGAGATTCAAAAGTTGCAAAGCTATGTTCGAGAAGTTTTACTTACGTGAGATTGAAATAAACATATTAATACCATTATATGAAGACGATGTAGTATAATTTATTCGTATGTTATTCAATGTTTGTACAAAATATTGAACAGCAGTGTATATGAATACCAAAATGTCGCTTACATACTTGTTAATTACTATTTTTACAAGTATAAAAAATTTTGAAATACATCTTTTACCTGGAAAATGGCATCTACAAAAAACATTCTGCAGTGCTTTTCAAAGAATATGCGGTGAATATTTCCGGTTTTCAAACTTACAAACAAAAGGTTAAAATAGGAATAGTAAATATTGTAAAAAATGGGAATTTTATCTACCTTTTGGAAAAGTTTATTAAAACTTGTTATATAACCAATATAAAATACTCATATTTTTATAAAATTTTATTATAAATAGAGTTTTATGATCTTATGATATATATATTTTTTTAATTTAGGTTTTTTATTGTAGGTACAATATTAATGTAAAGTTTTTTAAACGATGACTAACGTAAACGGTTTACGGAAAAAAAGCACCCGTGGCAAAGGCGGAAAAAAAGCACCCGTGGCTAAGGCGGAAAAAAAGCACCCGAGCGCAAGGCGGAAAAAAAGCACCCGAAAGGAGCGCATGACAAACTTGTACGGCGACGTTTATTTATTACGTTATCACTATTGTATACACATTTGTTTTTTAGGAGTCTTTTAAATTTTGACCTTACAATGTTGTTAATTATAGATAGCAAACCTTTTCAGTAGTTTAATGTTAGAATTTTTAAATAAATATTTTCAAATTGAATCATATAATTGCGTAAAAAACGAAAATACTTTTACAAAAGTTTTAAATATTAAATATTTTATTTTTGTTTTTAAGTCAAAATCAGTTTTATTTCAGAAAACATACAACACATATGCATAATTCAACATTCAACATTTCTTGGTTTTTAAATAAGTTTTAAAAAAAATTTAATTTACAAAAAAATTTGGCTTAATAATCCATGGCATCTTTCTTTATTTATTCATAAAATTAGTAGGAAAATAGGGCGGAGCTCCGGAGTTTTGGAGCTTCAGCGGTTGCTCCTGAGCTCCAAAAAGCGGAAGGAGCTCCGGAGCTCCGGGGAATATCACTAATCTTATTATATTGTGTGCTAAAACTAAAAAAAAAAACTGACCTTAGTTTTAAGATTATTTCCGCAATAATGGTCTCGATTAGGATAATCCGGATTATGCTGAAAACGACCGTTTTTTATTATAATCGTAGGTACAGTAGGTAAGGCGTTATTATTTTCTTTTTTGGAAAAACACTTTTGACATCTGTATATGGCCCCATCAACTGCGGTGTTTTTCCATGTAAATTCCAGTACCAAACCGGGCCAACGTTGACCTGGGTACTGTATTTTTGGGTGTCGATTAAACTCAAAAAAACTCAATAAAATATAAAAAAATGGTTTTAATATAATATTTAAACAAAGCAATGTTGTTTTAACAATAAACGATAAGTCAAAAATTTATATTTTTCCTTGAAATTAAAGAAAAAACTTAGTGAACGGTTAGTTCCTTAATAATTTAAACCTGTTTTTCCTGGGAGGGCCTAATCCCCGGACGAAAAAAATTGAAATCCCCAGATATGACTTTTTCTCCGTAACCGCTGATTAGAATAGGTCAATATTGCACTGGCGTATACTATTCGGTGATGCGGTGATTTTAAACCCCTTTTTTCCGAATTTAATTTTAAAATTATTACACAGTGATAATTTTAAAATTTTGGGAGGGCCTAATCCCCGGACGCGATATCCCCGGATATGCGTTTTTCTCACTTATTCTTTGATATTTTTAACTCTAGGTTTCGCTAACTTGCAGAACGTAACAGTGCGGTCATTTTAAGCTATCGCACAAAAAATTTGAAGCTCTTTTGGTAACGCGGGAAGCATTTTAAAATAAAAATCGGTCACACAGCAAAGATAGGAAAAACAAAAGGGGGAGTAAAATGGAAATTAAAACAGTATACTACACGTACATTTATATGACACATTATCTCAGTTTATAGCATTATACTTTAGTTTTGTTATTGTTTAGATTGGATTGAATAGCAGAAGAATGTTAAAGAAAATACTGGCTCAAAAAAGATCTCCATGATAGCAGTAGCAGATCTCCGTGGGGTTCAAATTAGGCCCTGATTTTTCGTCCGGGGATCCGGGGATTTTCGTCCGGGGATTAGGCCCTCCCGTTTTTCCTGAGCCTAAGCGAAACCTAAAAATCAAACAAAATTTTTATGATAAATTTATATTTAATGGAGTTTTTTAAGATAACTATTTTTTTCCTTAGCCTAAGCAAAACCTAAAAATTAAACAAAAAGTTTATACTTAATAGTTTGTTTTGCATGCAAAGACAAACTAAACTAAAACTTTCTAGGTTTGGAGAGTTTATACTGTCGTAATTCTGTGTTGATATAATTCTCTGTAGCCTGTAGGTGGCGGAAATCGAAAATTTGCATAAAATTTATATGAAATACTGTGGCGGTCTAATGCTCGGCGGTCTAATGCTCGGCGTTCAAGTGCGCGGCGTTCTAATGCTGGCGGTCAAATGCTCGGCGATCAAGTGCTGGCGTTCAAATTTCCGGACACCGGGGGGAAGGGGGGGGGGTAACCGTAACGGGACTTTATAGCCGGAGTGAGGGGACTTTAGAGCTGAGGGTCTTTAGAGCCGTAGTGTGGGACTTTAGAGCCGTATTGGAGGGACTTTGGAGCCGTAACGTAACTTTTGTGTTCAGAAAATTCATAAAAAATTAAAATTAAGTTAAATTTAAATTAAAAAAAAATTAAATTTATTATTTTTTTGTTATGTGCGTTAAATATTTTACAAATTTAGTACATTTTTTTAAAAAAATTAGTGAGATTTCGACTTGTAAAATTGTTTAACACCTTTCAATAGTATTTTTAAAAACCTTTTGTGTCAGCAAAGAATATTTTCGGCAAAATATTTTCCAAAATATTTTTTTTCTTTAGGCACTAAATTTATCAGCATTTCAATAGCTTTTAAGCTTTTTTTAGACTTTTATCATGAGTTTTAGGTTTCGCTTAGGCTTAGGAAAGAAAAAGTTTTTTTTTGTCTTGATTTTTGTTGTGCAAAAATTTTTTTAACATAAAAACATCTTTTATGTTTTTTATAATAAATATTTTAAAAAACGTGAATCTTAACCCTTAGCCATACCTTAAATTCATATAAAATATTTTTATTTAAACAAATCAAACCCACTTACGTTAAAGAACCAACAATGTCTCATAACACACGAAAATTTTCAAATAATGTGGAAAACGAGCAGCTACGGACCAGGGTTGCTGAGCTTGAGGATGAACGAGACCAGCTGCGTCTTCGCGTCGAAAAGTTGGAAGAAGGGAGAAACACTTCCAATGGAATAGACGAAGAGACTGTGGCCAGAATCTGCGCCCGAGTAATCCAGGAGCTCCTGCCGTGGATGGAAGAACGTATGAAAAAGATGGAGATGCAAAAAGAACACTCCACATTGGCAGTAGTAGCTGGACTAAAGGAGTCGGCTTCACCCCAGGAGGATTTTGATAAAGCCCGTCATCTGGTCAAGGAAGCAATCGACAGCACTGAAAATGGTGAAGTTAACACCACTGTTGTGGATTGCTTCCGAATAGGAAAAAAACTCCCTGATAAGCCACGGTTGTTGAAAGTCCGCCTAATAAACCAATCTGCCAGAAATAAATTTGTCAGATCTAATGGGCGGCTCCGAAAAACTGACTCATTCAAGGGTATCTATGTTAGGCCATCTCTTTCAAATGAGCAGCGCAAGGATCAAATCCCTCTGCTAGCTAAAGCCAAAGAACTGCGTGCTGACGAAAGAAAAGTGTTTGTGCGATATGGTGATAATGGTGACCCATATTTATATGATCTTGACAAAAATTGCACCATGGAAATTGAGAGCTCAGACAAATTTTCTAAATAGGACAAACCGCAACCCAGTTGCAGTAAAATAAAGGCAAAACCTAAAAAAATAGATCAATATGTAAATTATGATAGGTCTAAAAATTTAAAATCAACTGAAACGCTTCAAATTATATCACTTAATAGCAGATCTCTCCTAAATTATTTAAATGAGTTTGAGCTGTTAATTTCTGGTGCTGATGTTAATTACGGGTCTCCAGATGTGATATGTGTTCAGGAGTCCTGGCTGAATGAGGATATACCAAATCAATTATTAATCAAAAGTTTTGATTACAACCTTCTCCGTAAGGACAGAACACTAAGCAAAGGGGGTGGCGTACTAACATTAATAAATAAAAACATAAAATATAGTGAAATTGTAATCCATAAGAAGTATCTTAATTTAGAGATAATAGTGACTGATCTTATTATTACAAGTAACAAAATCCGTTTAATTAATGTATACAGACCTCCTAACATTAAAACTGAAGATGACATGTTATTATTAGATTTTATTAAGTTTTACACAAATAATCATTCACATACAACTATACTAATAGGTGACATGAACTTACCAGGAATAAAGTGGGATTCTGATAAAATTCTTAGCAACTCTCAAAATGAATCTAAATATTACACAACATTTCTACAATTAGGACTCTCCCAACTAGTTCTTGAGCCATCTAGAAAACAAAATTTCTTAGATTTACTACTTACTAATGACCCTGAGATCTTCAATAAAGTACAGCTGGCTGCAAATTTTGGCAATTCTGATCATGCTGTAATTTGTGGTGAAATAAACTTAAATCTATATAAAAATAGTCATAAAACTGAACACTTGGTACCTGACTTTAAAAATGCAGACTACTGCAGCATAGCCCTGTTTTTAGCTTCTCAAAACTGGGATTTAAATTTTAAATATTTAAATACAGTCCAAGAGTACTGGAATGAATTTGTAGCCGTTTTAACAAAATGTATTCAATTACATGTGCCTTTAATAAACAAACATAAAACATATTCTAAGAAAAAAGTTCAGTATCCAAAACATATTTATAAACTCCAAAATAAAAAGAAAAAGTTGTGGAAAACTAGACATAGTAACAATAATTTTAAAAATCAATTTAAAACAATTTCTAAACTTTATGCAAATAGTGTCAAAAAGTTCAAATCAGATCAAGAAGAAGAGGTTCTTAAATCACATGATATTGGTCATTTTTATAAATATATAAACAAATCGCTAAAATCCAAGGAAGCTATTCCTCCAATACAATGTGTAGATGGTAGTTTTGAAACTGAAGATTCTGAAAAAGCAAAAATTTTTGGTGACTATTTTGCCTCTGTCTTCACCAAAGATAATAATAATTTTCCATATTTTGAACCAAAAAACAATCAAATACTTGAAAACATAAATTTTACTGTAAGAGATGTTTTAAAATTTCTTAAAAAATTGCCTAATAAATTGTCTCGTTCTCCTGATGGCATTCCTGCTCTTTTTCTAAAGCGATTAGCAAAAGTTATTGCAGAACCCCTTTCTAAAATATTTCAAAAATCTTTTGATTCAGGTGAACTTCCAAGTGATTGGAAAATTGCACTTACTACACCAGTATACAAAAAATGTGCAAAATGTCAAAAAGAAAACTATCGTCCAATCTCTCTTACATGTTTTTCTTGTAAAATAATGGAACAGATTGTAAAAGCTGAGCTTTCTATCTTTTTTGTAAATATATTATCTCACCTTCAGCATGGTTTTAAAGATAAAAGCTCAACAGTTACACAACTTCTTGATGTCTACAATGATTGGACTTTGGCTTTTCAAGGTAAAAAATCAGTTGATGTAGTTTACTTGGATTTTGCTAAAGCTTTTGATACTGTATCGCATCAAAAGCTTTTGTTTAAATTAAATAAATATGGTATTTCTGGTAAGCTTCTAAAATGGATAGAAGCTTTTTTAACTAATAGAGAAATGAAAATAGTAATAAACAATACTTTTTCCCCTTCATACCCAGTTACAAGTTCAGTACCACAGGGTTCAGTTTTGGGACCGTTTCTCTTTCTTGTTTATGTAAATGATATTGTCAATTGTGTCCAAAATTCAGAAATTAGACTTTTTGCAGATGATGCAAAGGTTTATACTAGTTTTTCAGACTCAAATGATAATCAAATTAAATTACAAGATGATCTAAATAGAATTGCCCAATGGGCCCAAGATTGGCAGCTCAATCTATCTGAAAATAAATGTGAAGTACTACATTTAAATATTTGTAAAAATGTGCACAAAACGGATTATTACTTAAATAATAAGAAGCTACCTAAAACTAATATGGTAAAAGACTTAGGTGTGTTCATCACTAGTGACTTAAAGTTTTCAACACACTGTAAAAAAATAGCTAGCAAAGCTTTAAAAACAGTTAACTTAATTTTTAGATGTTTCAAATCCCAATCCATTAAAAACTATCTTATTGCTTATAAAAGTTTTGTGCGTCCTACTGTTGAGTACGCAAGTGTTGTTTGGAACCCATATATGACTAAAGATAAATATATTATAGAAAAAGTCCAACGCTATTTTACCAAACGAGTTTTTAAATCTTGTAACTTAAAAGATACTGGATACATAAATAGACTAAGTACACTTAATCTGGAAACTTTAGAGAAAAGAAGAGAAAAGATGGATATGTTTGAAACATATAAAATCTTAAATCAACTGGTAAATTTAAACCCTGAGAAATATTTTGTTCTTAACCCAAATTCAACCAGAGGACATTCAAAAAAACTCAAAAAACAGCACTCAAGAGTCAATTGTAGAAAATACAGTTTTTTTAGTAGAGTTATAAGTAAATGGAATTATCTAAATGAAGATCAAGTTAGTTCCAAAACTCTATACCAATTTAAAAAATCTTTGATGAATTAACTCATGGAAATTATAATGACTAAATAAAGAGCTTTATTTTCTAAAGCCTTTAGTCATTTTTTTCTAGTAAGTCAAAATCAGCCAGGTCTTCTTGCAACTTTGTGTGTTTTTCTTCTTGTTTTTGTAACTCAACTGGGTTGCAATCACATTTGTGTTTGTGTTTTTCTTAATGTATTACTAGAAAATAAAATCTTGAATCTTGAATGAAGCTAGGGGGTGGTTACCCGGGGTAAATCGTATTTTCAATTTTCTAGGAGGGGGGTCC
The DNA here is from genome assembly GCA_030248175.1 of Microlaimidae sp. YZB2_3. Taxonomy (NCBI): domain Eukaryota; kingdom Metazoa; phylum Nematoda; class Chromadorea; order Desmodorida; family Microlaimidae; species Microlaimidae sp. YZB2_3. The sequence continues at coordinate 7,861 of JASAMX010016996.1, forward strand.
CAGGGGTCCCTCCCTAGCTTTTTAGGGGGGTCTACCCAGGGTGCAAAATTTTGGAATCTAGAGGGGGTCAGTTGGTGTCCGGTGTCCAAAGCAAAACAGTTTTAAACCATAATAACTTTAATAATTGTTCTTTTTATAGGATAATACTACATTTTATTGAATTAAAAGCCATATTCATGTATAATATTCTGGTATAAAAAGGGTGTAAAAGCATGAATATGTGATGAAAATTCACGTTTTTGGAAGAAATTTAGTATAAAGAAGGTACCTACAATTTTCCCGAGGGGAGAGGGTGGGGGTCAGATTTCAAATTCTAGAGGGGGGTCAGGGGTAAAAAATTCGGAAATTTGGGGGGAGGGGGGCCCCTAGATTTTCGTCTAGGGGGGAGTCCCAAAATTTCGAGGCTAGGGGGGGGGTGGACCCCACCCTGCCTCCCCATTCTCACCTATGATGGCCATGTATGCCCTAAGCTGTTATAAATGCTGCCCAAATTTTTCTTTCTCATTTAATATTTTAAAAAATTGCACCCCCACCCCAGAAGCTTTTTTTAAATATAAATCTCACCTTATTGAAAAAAAGTATTTGTTCTGTGTTTATTTGCAAAATGTTTTTTGGGTGAAATTAAAATCTGTAGAGTAGCTAATATTATTGTATTGCCCCCAAATTGTTATGCTGCCAAAAATTTTTCAAATTTAAAGTTAAAAAAAATTGTGGACCCATTAGTTTTTTTTAATTTTAATTTATTAAAAATTTATTTTTGTGTTTATTTGAAAATTTTTACCCAGGTTCCTCTAATAAAAAAGTTCCATAAGTTGAAAATGTTAAATTAAAAAAGTGTATTGGTATGCATATGCAATTAAAAGATTTTGATCGTGTTTAATTGATTAATATTAAAGTTGTAAGCTTTTTAACCGCGTAAATACTGCTCTAAATAGCTTAAAATACTATGAAATATGTGTATAGTTTTTATTTTTGCACTTATTCGATGAAAATTGTTAGTTTTTTTAAAAATAGCCCCTTTTTTCTCCAAAATAGCCCCTTTTTTAAATTTTGACATTTTTTGAAAATTTTGATAGCCCCTTTTGCCCCTTTTTGTCAAAAAAATAGCCCTTTTTTCTTTTTTAGACCTGGCAACCCTGCGTGCGCTAACTTTATATACGACCATTTGTTATGTAAATGTTTTAATATTACTTGTATATTGTTTTACTATTGTTTGCAAACGCATTTTTCATTTTGGCTCCAAAGTCTCTGCCGCGGCTCTAAAGTCCCCAGGTCCGGCTCTAAAGTCCCGGCTCTAAAGTCCCTCGACTCTAAAGTCCCCAAACCAGTGAAGAACACCCCAACACCCAAACCCCCCAGCCCAAGAAAAAAAAAACCAAAAGAGAAAAAAAAAAAAAAAGGAGCGCGTTAAGCCCCACAGCCCCACCCCCCAGCCCCAGAAAAAAAACCCCAAACGAGAAAAAACAAAGAAAGAAAAAAGATGAATTATATTGTCTTGATTATAAAGTCAAGTATCACAAACTTTTTAATCCATAATCTTATCTTTAATTAATGGTTATATACATACATGGGCGTAGCCAGGGGGGGGGGTGGGTCTAGACCTCCCTTTTGGGTCGGCAAAGGGAAGAATTTGGAGTTCGACCCCCTTTAGGTTGCAAAGGTTAAAAATAGAACAGTGGCGTGCCCAGAATTTCAGTTCGGGGGGGGGGCGGTCTAAAGAGGGGTAAATACTAGCCCTGAAGGGGGGTATGGGGGCGGCAGCCCCCCAGGAGTGGGGGGTCTGGGGGGGCGAAAGCCCCCCAGCGGGGTCAAGGGGGAGGGCCCCTTGTCAGGGGTCCGGAGGGCAGAATGCCCCCCGAGGGAGAAAATTTTTAATTTAAGGCGCTAAAATACACTAGAAATTTTAATTCCAGATAATGTTTATTACAAAATTTAAGATTTTTTATCCTTTTACATTTAAAACAGGTGTTTAAAACGTTAATAAAAGGTAAATAATGTTTAATTAATGTTTTTTGAATAATAAGAGAAAAAATGAAGTATATGACATAAACAAGGTAATAAACACTCGGCCATAGGTGTCCGACCCCTGAAGGCTCGGGGGGGGGGTTGACCCCGGGGTCAGCCCATTTTTTACCATTTTGTAGGCCCAGGAGGGGGGGTCAGCCTGGACCAAATTTTCGAAAAATTTTGACCCCGGGGTAGCCTGGACTGAAGGGTCCTTAGGGGGGAGGAAGCCTGGACTGGGGTACTTAGGGGGGAATAGCCTGGACCTGCCAAAAAAACTTTTGGAAACTGTTAAAAACGTTAACATATTATAAGAGGTACCATTTTGTCTCTGATTTTTTTTGCATCCGCTAAAATTTAGCCCATCTTTCTTCTATTTTCCGGTTACATAATAAATAATAATAATCATTGTATTTTGTTTTCATTTCATTATTTTGCATGCGGCAACTTGCCGGGCAAGTGTTTAACGAACGGCGGCAGCGCAAAAAACGGACCGGTCCTTTAAAAAAACGGACCGTTCGTTTTTAAAAAACGGTTCGTTTTTAAAACGAACATCTGAATTTTATTTTTTTTATTTTTAATGTAACGTACCAACCAGTTTGTAATAAATTATAAAAATTTGTAAAGAACACTAAAATTATTGTTATATTTATGAGGAATATACGTATATAAAGTTAGCGCACGAAATTCGTGCTCGCACGAATTATGAGCCTGTATATTTTCAGTTGCGCGCACGAAAAAAACGATTTTTATGCCTATCGCACATTAAGTAGATAGGGGGGGTGGAACAGCTGTTAGGGGGGGAGGGTCAAAAACCGCCTTCAGGCGAGGGGTTGGGCCCTGGCCCGGGATTTCCGGGGGGCGGGAGGGTCCAAAATGGGCGCTAGGGGGGAGGGGTACCCTGGACCGGCCCTCAGGGGGGGGCGGTCCGGGCAGTCCAGGCTGGTCAGACACCTATGCACTCGGCGCGAAGCGCGGAAAATTTTTTTAGCCCTTTTATAACGCTTAAAAATTTTTCTCTGGGAGGAGAATTTGGAGGGGGGGTTTCCCCGGGTACCCCAAATTTAAGGGGGGGGGGGTGTCAGCAAAATCCAAAATTTCAGGGGGGGTATAACCCCCCCCTGCCCACCTATGCGTATGCGTGTCAAACTTGTACCTAAACTTTATATTTTAAAAATATAAAATGTTGTTTTAAAAGCAGCCCTTTCACAGTGACGGGGTGCCGGTGCCGTCCCTCTCCTTCCTGGCCACGCCACTGGGTCAATACTCGCCCCCCTAGCCTTCAGGGGTCGGACACCTATGGCCGAGTGTTTATTTACCTTGTTTGTCATGCTCCCATTTTCTTATTATTCAAAAAACACCTTAACATTGAACATTTATTTACCTTTTATTAACGTTTTAAACACCTGTTTTAAATGTAAAAGGATAAAAAATCTTTAAATTTTGTAATAAACATTATCTGGAATTAAAACTTCTAGTGTATTTTAGCGCCTTAAATTAAAAATTTTCTCCCTCGGGGGGCGTTCTGCCTCGGACCCCTGACATGGGCTTTCCCCTAGCACCCACTGGGGGGCTTTCACCCCCAACCCCCGTACTGGGGGGCTGCCGCCCCCCAGACCCCTCAGGGTTAGTATTTACCCCCAGACCGCCCCCCCAAATGAAATTCTGGGCACGCCACTGTTCTATTTTTAACCTTGGCAACCTAAAAAAGGAGTCAAACTCCCAAATTTTCCCTTTGCCGACCCAAAAGGGAGGTCTAGACCCCCCCCCCCCCTGGCTACGCCCATGTATGTATATAACTTTTAATTAAATATAAGATTATGGATTAAAAAGTTTGTGATACTTGACTTTATAATCAAGACAATATAATTACTATTCTATTATACTTTTTTCTATATACTTTCAGTTTTACATTTACTCTAGTATTTGGCGAGATATTTTTTTTTCCTTACGAGAGGCTGGGAGCGCGTTATGAGAGGCTGTTACGAGAGGCTAAGTTAACGCACCCCCACTGGTTTGGGGACTTTAGAGTCGAGGGACTTTAGAGCCGGGACTTTAGAGCCGGACCTGGGGACTTTAGAGCCGCGGCAGAGACTTTGGAGCCAAAATGAAAAATGCGTTTGCAAACAATAGTAAAACAATATACAGTAATATTAAAACATTTCAGGGTTGCCAGGTCTAAAAAAGAAAAAAGGGCTATTTTTTCGACAAAAAAGGGCAGAAAAGATTATGAAAAATTTTAGAAAAATGTCAAAATTTTAAAAAAGGGGCTATTTTGAGGAAGAAAAAGAGGCTATTTTTAAAAAAACTAACAATTTTCATCGAATAAGTGCAAAAATAAAAACTATAAACATATTTCATAGTATTTTAAGCTATTTAGAGCAGTATTTACACGGTCAAAAAGCTTACAACTTTAATATTAATCAATTAAACACGATCAAAATCTTTTAATTGCATATAAATACCAATACACTTTTTTAATTTAACATTTTCAACTTATGGAACTAATTTATTAGAAGAAAAGTTGCTGTGTAAAAATTTTCAAATAAACACAAAAAAATAAATTTTTAATAAATTAAAATTAAAAAAACTAATGGGTCCACAATTTTTTTTAACAAAAAATTTAAAAAATTTTTGGCAGCATAACAATTTGGGGGCAATACAATAATATT
>JASAMX010016998.1:0-100025 GCA_030248175.1 Microlaimidae sp. YZB2_3
TGCGCGCCCTAATAAGAGCGCGCTCTTATTAGGGCACTCGAATGTGCTAATTAGGGCGCTGTTTATGAAAGAAGGGCCCTTATTAGGGCGTGTAAGCGCTCTTATAGAGGGCGCGCCCTAATAAGAGCGCGCTCTTATTAGGGCGCGCCCTTTAGTACACCATGGCCCTAATAAGGGCGCGCCCTAATTAGCACACTTATCGATTTTCAAAAAAAGAGATTATTTATAAGTTTGTTTTGTGCGACAGTAATCGTAGCTGCAATGGCTCAGTGTTTATTAGCACACCATGGCCCTAATAAGGGCGCGCCCTAATTAGCACACTTATCGATTTTCAAAAAAAAAAAGATTATTTATTTCAGTGGTAGTCATTCGGCCTCCACTGAGCAAGTGACGGGTTCGAAACCTCCGGACGGATGAAATTTTGTTTTTTTTTTTTCAAAAAATTGTCAATCTAATTTTTTGTTTTATTATTTTTCTTTTATTTTAACATAAATAGCCCACCAAAAAAAATACACGTTTATTTTTGTTATTGTTTTTTGGAATTGATACTTGCATTTGGTACACCATAACAATTGAGTAATTTAGCAGTCCAATTTTATTTTTTGTTTCAACCGAAAAGGTATGAAAAGTTTTTTTCTGCTGAAAATTATGGTATGACTCTAAATAATTAGGACCCTCGTAGTAAAATCCATTTTTTTTAAAAAAAACAACGTGCTCCCTTGTATTTTTTCTTTAAAATTAAGACTGTTTGCATTTTAGTTAATACACAAGTAAATCTTATCATTAACTTATTATATTATGATAATTATCATTATCTTATTAGGGCGTGCCCTAATAAGAGCACTCAATGTGGCTGAGAAATATAGGAAGTCACATATTTTTCTTTTATTATTATGTTACATATTTTTGATTGTACTATGGTATAATTGGCGATGCAGGTTGGTAGCAAGCGGTACACATGTATTGGAATAAAATAAAACAGGAAGAAGGAAAAAATTGCTTCTACTACGTTTTGTAATTTCAAAAAAGATGAAATAAACATAAGGAAAATATGTGATTTCATATATTGCTAAAATAAACAGATTTAATAGGTTTAATAAAAATCTTTAAACTGAAAAACTACCCTGATTAACTGCCATAACTATTGCGCGCCTTAGTATAAACCTTCAAATGGGTCTTATTACAGCTCGCCCTAATTAGGACCATTGAGAGGATAATTAGGCCTATATGGCCCTCATTAAAGCCCATCAATGACTCTAATAAGGGTGTACCCTCAATAAAAACCTCAGAAAAAATAAAAAACTTCGAAAAAAAGATACTTTAAAACAAGATGCTCTAAAATAAGCAAATTTGGCTATATTTAAGTGTATTTTCTGTTGTCACAGTTCCCAAATTGTTTTAGGATTGTGTTGCGAAAATATCAAAATTTAAAAATTTCTAAAAAGCCAAAACTTGTTTATTTTTTAGTTTATTATTCGAAATCAGAATAAGTTTTTGTATGGTTCTATTGCGGGTGGTATTGTAGGTTTCATAAGTAAGAGATCACTTTATTAAAATGAAAAAAAATCTGTATATTTTTTAACGGAACTCATATTAATTAAAGTCTCGTTTATTTTTTGTTTTTTTTTTACATTAATGATTGTAAATGTCAGAAACTAAAATTTTAAATTCAGTCTGTTTTAAATTCGGTCAGCTCTAATTTCCACCATCGGCTGTTATTTATGCCATGTTATTTTTGTTATGAAATAAAGAATGTCTATAAGTAGATGAACTGACTGAATCTATCTCGCCATACGCAGTTTATTTCATAAGTTTTTGCATGGCAAAAATAACAATCGGTGGCCGAAATTAAGAATGGCCGAATTTATGTCAGTTACCATAAATAAAAATTTTGAAAATTTTAGCTGGTGTGAATTTCAATGGAGAGCATTACGGGGCGTTGTTAATGGCCAAGGCTATGAAAGAATGTCCGAAAAACAATATGACAGTTTTCGATAAGTATTTCATTTATAGATGTTTCTGTGACGCCGGAAATCCCAGACTTAGACCTATTCGTAAGTTTAGCAAAATATTTTATTATATTTTATTGTATTAATTATAATAAATATTTCATTATAGTTTATATATTTATATTTTTTTAAATTCTGCGTGTTTTGTAACTTGGAACTGCGGGGGAACTTGGAATTGAAACGAAAATATAAAAAAAACCAACTTGAAGCTCTAAAAATTAAAGTCATGGTGTCTGTTTAAAGCCAGCAAAAAAAAACGACGATGTAATTGTGTTAACGGAACACGGGTATTACTTCTCAATTGTCGCTTGTCACTCCGGTGAAATAGCATTAATCGCTTTTTATATACTCGCTAGCCGGCGGGTCATCTTTTTTTTAAAATGACGCAGTGCATAAAAATCGTTCCCTGATTGCAAAAAAACTAACGAAATCCTGATTGCAAATCACATTAGTCAAAAAACTATTAAGCGATTTCAAAAAAACGGTTTTCAACTTAGTATCAAACTATTGTTTTCATTTTAAATTATCATTTATCTAAAAAAAATTAAAACGCTTTCTTATAAGTAAAACATAAAGGTTTCTTCCATGCACGAATTCTATTATTGCCAATCCAAAATTGCTCTTAAATTATTATTTTATTATTATTATGTTATTTTAGATTGCAGAGATGGAAACCAAGGCGATGCGATTGATCCCGGGATGCACGGACCGATACCGCAAAAGGGTCCTCCGAAAAATCAAAAATATCACAAGTGCCAGGAAACCAGCGATGGTGTTTTTGAACTTGTCGAAGTCTCACTTGGTGACATTATTCAAGTATGGGATTAGGTTTAAAAAATTGTCGGTTAAAACTAAATTTTTTGATCTTGCAAACCGAAGACGTATTTCAAAATACAATATAAAAAGAAACCCGAGGGTCCTGTGCAGATTAGTGGTGTTTGACGGAGCTCCGCTCTATTTTTGCACTATTTTTATGAATTATTGAAGACAAATGCCATATTTATTTTGTCAGAAAATTTTGAAAAATGAATGTTTAAAACATATTAAAGTCATTAAAAATAGTTCTGAAAATGCAAGTAAAAAATCTAAAACATATTTCAAGTTTAAATAAGCTTTAAATCAGTCTTTAAAGAGACAGAGCTCTGGAGCTCCGGTGTTTTCTAATGGATGGAGTTTTACTACCGAGGTCCTAATTATTTAGAGTCATACCATAATTTTCAGCAGAAAAAAACTTTTCATACCTTTTCGGTTGAAACAAAAAATAAAATTGGACTGCTAAATTACTCAATTGTTATGGTGTACCAAATGCAAGTATCAATTCCAAAAAACAATAACAAAAATAAACGTGTATTTTTTTTGGTGGGCTATTTATGTTAAAATAAAAGAAAAATAATAAAACAAAAAATTAGATTGACAATTTTTTGAAAAAAAAAATACAAAATTTTATCCGTCCGGAGGTTTCGAACCCGTCACTTGCTCAGTGGAGGCCGAATGACTACCACTGAAATAAATAATCTTTTTTTTTTGAAAATCGATAAGTGTGCTAATTAGGGCGCGCCCTTATTAGGGCCATGGTGTGCTAATAAACACTGAGCCATTGCAGCTACGATTACTGTCGCACAAAACAAACTTATAAATAATCTCTTTTTTTGAAAATCGATAAGTGTGCTAATTAGGGCGCGCCCTTATTAGGGCCATGGTGTACTAAAGGGCGCGCCCTAATAAGAGCGCGCTCTTATTAGGGCGCGCCCTTATAAGAGCGCTTACACGCCCTAATAAGGGCCCTTCTTTCATAAACAGCGCCCTAATTAGCACATTCGAGTGCCCTAATAAGAGCGCGCTCTTATTAGGGCGCGCACTAATTAGAGCAGTCAATGTGTCTGAGAAATTTATAAAGTCATATATTTTTCGTTTATTATTATGTTATATATTTTTGGTACAATATCCTATCTAATACTTATTTTAGAGCAGTTTTTTCCTATTTTAAAAGCATAATTTCATAGCAGGTTTTGGTACTTCTCACGTATATTATTAAATTCGGTTGGTGGCTTATTATACTTAGTTACATACTTTCAAAATATTAATGTAAAGAAATAATTTGTGTGTAATAAAAAATGTAAAAAACAATGATTTTTAAATATTATGTAAACATTATTTTTTTGAATATTATAAGCAAATCGCAATGGCTGAAATTGTACTGCTTGAAATTAACAAAAAGTTTATCTGGTGTTTAAGATTCATTAAACTAAATTTCTATTTTTTGTTGTCCTTTAATTCATTGTCTTAAAATGTAATGTTTTTGTTTTGAACACACTTTTTTATTTTTATTTTATTTTTTACATTATGAATTGCTCTTATTGCAGAATTTTGCTCATTATTCTTTCTTATTGCAGAGTTTTGCTCATAATTCTTTTTTCTTAGATTGTTTAGATTATTTCAAAATGCATGAATATGGATACACAATGTAATTAAAGTTTAAATTAAATTAGAAAAACTGACAAATCGTACCAAGGTTTTCTTTATTTAAAGGCATGTTGTTATTGCTTAATTTGTTCATTAATGGTAAATACTGAAAAGCGTTGGCCCAGCAGTTAATAGGGTCGATCGGATATCTAAAAAATATTGCAAAATTATGCAAACATATTTTTGTATTATGTGATCTATAAAAACACACTTAGTAAGGAATTCAAAAATTGACTGACACCAAAAATTTAAAATTAAAACAATTAAAAGCCATTAAGGATTTTAAAGATTTTAAATTTTTTTAAATTTCTTGGGGATTTTAAAGGAACCGTTAAAATCCCTAAGATTTTTTTTGAAAAATATAAATCACTGTAAGAAATTCTTAAATTTAATCTATGGCCTTCAAAAGTAGTAAATACTTCTGTAGTAATTTTAACATGTATTTTTACACATAATCAAAAAAACCTTAGTAGTATTTTTAGTATTATTTAGTATTATTTAACTTCAAAAACTTTAGTATTATTTCAAACACCAGGAACATTTACTCAAAAGTTTTTCGTTTTTCATTTCACTATTTGCAAAAAATCTAAAAATCGCACGTTTGTTTTCCTAAACATCATTATTTCAATAAACAATATGATGCACGAAAGGTTTTAGAATTATGTAAAAAGTACGTTTATTAGTTGCTTTTATATCAAGGTTTGGCCTTGGAGTCAGTCAATTATGCGGATACATTTGTATTCCTGAAATTTTTTTATATGGAAATTATGCGGTCCATTATTTAAAAATATAATCGACCATGGTCGATTATATTTTAAAGATATATATGCAAATCATCTGATTTGCATATTAACAAAGCGTTTGGGCATCTTTTTTAATATGCAAATTATCTGGATTATGGTTCTCGCGGTTCTGAAGGATAATAATACCTGAACATCTTTATTTGTTTACTTTTTTTGCAATTCCTCCCGCATTTCTTCCATTTTTTTCTTCTCTTCTTCCGTCGGCATCCCCTGACCGGGCTGAGGCCCCCCGCCGGGGGCGCCCCCCGTTGGGGCCCCGCCCCCGTTCGGCGGCCCTTTAGCCGGCGGCTGAGCCGGGGAACGCCCGACCAACCCGCAAATCATCAAAATCGAAAACCACATTGTCACTAAAACGAAATAAAGACGCTTTTTTGGTTGGATCAGTTGCCCGTTTTTTATAGACAGATTATAGCGCCACTGTATCAAAAACGTCAAGTAATCCATTAGACGGAAACTACCGTAATGCACTGCACATTTTTTAAATTTGCAAATTATCTGGTGGTTTGTATTCGATCATGCAATATGTGGTATGAACTATCTTTATTATAGTTTAATGATATTCCAGCTCCGGAATTCCGTTTCAGAATTCAGAGGTCCGGAGCGATTCCGCAGTCCTGAAACTTAGCATTATTTTTGTATTAATTGAATAATTGATAAGTAATGCAAAAATTATTTTGCCTAAATTATATTTGTAAATTATTTTTTTAAACTTGTTCACAACAATAAACAGGGGACCTAAAAATGCTGATAGAATAATCTGAAACATAATTATAGAGTATATTATATATATATTATATATATATATATATATATATATATATATATAGCGTATTTTATATAAACTTGATATAGCTTATATAAAGAGCGGAGCTCCGGATCATGATATTGGAGGATAGGAACATCACAAATACAAGTTCACTATGTAAAATTTCCCGTAAAAAACTAATAGATTTTGTTTGCTTAGGTGAAAAAACAGACCAAGTTAGAACCATGTTAAACCAAGTTAAACCAAGTTAGAAAATTCAAAAATAAAATTTATAAACAAGTATTATTTTACTTAATTCTTATTATTAACTTTTTATTTATTTTTTTTCATGCAGCGATTTCCGTGCTGGAGTTTCCTAGGCGTGTTTCGTCTTTAGTACAGCAGAACGACCCCAAAATCGTATAAAAAATATGTGAATGTGACTCATTTTAAAATTCAAACGACGCTTATTAACTACAAAATGACTAATATGACTAAATGACAAAGTACAAAATCACAGTCACGTGTATTTTATAATGACTGCCACTCATTTCGCTGCAGTGAGGACAATTTGCAATAATTGCACGATTTATAGGCACCTTGCACTGGAACTCGGTTTATACATGAAGTATGCAATATACACAAGCGTCACCATAATAGATAATTACCGTATCTCCTACGTATCTTTCGTAATATGCAGATCATCGATCGTTATTTCGCGCGCTTTCGTTCGCTTGATCTGCATACACCGAAAGATAAGTAGGAAATACGGTAATTATCCATTATGGTGACGCTTATGTATATTGCATACTTCATGTATAAACCGAGTTCCAGTGGAAGGTGCCTATAACGATTCCAGTAAACACACTGCAATAAAAATGCCATTGAGTTAAAAATCGGAGAAAATTGAGAATTAGCTGAAATTGGCAGGGTTTTGCTGGGAAAAATCTCCTATCTGCGAGTTGGCGAGTGTATCACCCTTAGAACGCTTTTATTCATTTGGCGAATGAGAATAACTCTATTTTCAAATTAATATTATTTATTTTTAAATATCAGTTAAATTTAACTCAGGCCAAAACCAGATTTATAATATTAACAAAACAATGCTGGATTTTGTCAAAATAATGTACGATACACAACTGCAAAATAAATAAAAAGATTTATATCCTATGTTTTTTAAATAGGAGTCACTGTGTAATCAGCTGCGCTAACAGTTTATTTCCAATTATTTATTTTGTGTTTGTTCAGATATTTTTAAACATGTGCGTGTACAACATTCTGTTTAAGCAGCGTTTGAAAAGATACCATCAAAGATACAATGCACGAAATGTATCACTTTCGACTCTAATGACTGTTGTTTGACACCGAAAATCTAAAATTTTATTTGAAGACGATACAATTTCTTGTATTACTTTGTAATTTACTTGTTAAATGTCAGTTTTACATGTAAATTAATTTTATCATTTATTAAACCTTAATTTAAAATAAGCATCATAGCCTTATTTAAAGTAAGCGGAAAAGTCAATTTCTAGTGTGAGAAAGCAAAATAATACGAGCTGTCATTTGCAAAATTGATGAGGACAATAAAACCTGATATTAGTGTTGTGAATGAGCATAATATTTATGTAATGTCGTTTTTTATCGAGTGTTCGGTACAAAAACGTGACTTTTATTAAGATATAAACTAATTTGAAATACAAACATTATACATAAAAGCTGGAAAGAATTATACAAAAGATATAAAAAGTATATAAAAAAGGGGCCGCCATATTTTAATAAAAGAAAATCTCGCTATGCCACATTTGAATCCTACCACATTTGCGTCCAAGAAAAAATGTTTTCAGAGTGCGATTTTTCAACGGTCCGACCAGAATTGAGTCCTACCATATTTGATCCACGCCACTTTTATTTCCTGGCAGAAAACACATTAACGAGGCAAATTTGTATGTTATAGTGATGAACCCTGGAGCTCCGGATTTTTAGGGCTCTGGAGCAACACTCTAAGCGCCTGTTGAAAGATATTTGTCCTTTAAATTTATGTTTTTTATAATTATAATGAAATGTTGGGCAATTTCCTCGTAAAAGATATTTATTTCTTGACGTTTCGAAACCACGATGGGTTTCTTCTTCAGAAAAAACAGACAGGATTCTATAACAAAAATAGAAATAAATAAATAAGGTTATATAAAACATTTTATAAAAACAAATTAAAGTCACAAAAACTTATAATAATTCCAGTAAAAACAATAAAACATAGGTAATTTAGTCTAGAACGCGACCATAAAAACTAAATGATAATTATAACAATGGAAAGTTTTTGTTGAAACAATATAAAAACATATTTTGATCAAAAATAGGGAGAAGAAGAACAGGAAACAAAACATGAGACGTAAACAGTTAAAAACATGGTAAAAAGGTGCGAAGGAAGTATGAGACTGGAAAGATAAGACCATAAAAACGCGGATAACTTGAGTTTGTGTCGAATTGTTTACATATGGATAAAAGTTTTTTTACACCGTTTATAAGTTAGTAAATTTAGCTGGTAACCATTTTCGAGACGCTGATACTAATGCCGTATGAATTTCGCTTTTTGCAGTGTTCAAAGAATTTAAGGAAAAATTTACTGATATGTAAAGTGATTCTTTTTTCAAAAGTTCCTCATTAAATCTTCTTGTTGTAATTTTTTTGCCTTTTTCTATTATTTTTGTATTTTCAAAATCGATGGTATGATTAGTTGTTTGAATGTGTTCGTAAATTGCGGAATTTGAATCTTTTTTATGTTCAGATAAACGTTTTTCTAAAAAGCGGACTGACTGTCCAATATAAAAGCTATTGCAATCATTGCATTTTACGTTATAAATAATGTTTTTAGAGTCTCGCTTTTTATTAAATGATAGTTTATTCCCCATGAAATGTTCGTGAATTGTATTTGATTTTCTGCTTACTACTTCTATGTCAAATTTGTTTAAAATTTTGCGAATTTTTGGGGTGACTTCAGGTATATATGGAAGAGTAATTCGATTTAGTGTTTGTTTTAATTTCGGGCCAATAGGAGGATTAAGAGCTTTGTAAATAAAGTTTTTTGAATATCCATTATTTTTAAAAATTGTTTCCAGAAATTTTAATTCTTGATTTGGGTTGTCTAGTAGTTTTCTCGCGCGATAAGCTAAGCATTTTATAGTCCCTGCTAATTGGTTTTGTGGTTGATTTGATGTGAAATGGATACAACGATTAGAGTTAGTAGGTTTTCTGTAAATGTCAAACTGTAGCTTACAACCTGTTGTTTCTAAATTTTCTTTTTTAATATAAATGTCCAAAAACGGTAAACAATTATTTTTCTCAGTTTCCAGTGTGAATTTAATATTATTAGTTGTATCAAAATCATTAAGTAAAGATAAAAAAATTTGTAATTCATTTTCAGTGCCTTCAAAAATTGCAAACACGTCGTCAATGTATCGTAACCACACTAAAGGTTTTGGATTAGCACTATTCAAAAAATTATGTTCGAATTCCTCAAGAAATATGCACGCGAGTAATGGAGAAAGAGGATTTAACATAGGAAGACCACGTATTTGGTTATAGAAAAGATCTTTGTGTTAGAGAATATGTTTCGAGTTATTTGGTTACTTAGTAATTTTCTGATGGACAATTTTTTTAATATTCATTTTTCGTAAGTCTTTTTTTCTATAACTTGAATGTTTTATTTATTCGAATTTTATAAAGAAATACTATCTGGGAGGCTATTTTTTTTTCTACGAGGAAGAAATTGTCTTTAGTTTGTTTACTAATTTTTTTGTTTTTGAATTGCAACATTTCAGTTGGATAATTATCATGAATCCCCTCACTCAATCTTAGGGAATCAGTTAAATCTTTTATATACGAGAATGCTTATGGGACAGAAGCTACGCATAAAACTACTGTTTGCCCCGACTTATTAAAAAAACTAGCTCAGGCAGAAAACAATTTACGTTTTATAAAACAATGTTTACGTCACCAAAATTATACCCAAAGGTTTTCGTGTTGCTGACAAAAAACGATTTCGCGCTTCAACCAAACGATTAGAACGAACGGCAATAATGCTGATGAAAGATGAAAAATCTTACCTTTACAGAAAAATTAGGACACTTTGCACGAAGTCTGCGGAAATATTTCAGTTTCTTAAAAATACTTTCTCCAGTTCCGATTATAAGCTTATTGAAAAACGTTTAGATTTTGATTACAACTACTTATTCACCAAAGTTAAAAAAGAACAAAAAGAAAAATTTGACCGCCTTTTAAATCAAAAGAAACCATCAAAGCCGTTATGGCCTAATAAAGAATTTCGAAATTCACTAGTAGCTAATTTATCCAATAAAAACTTCAATGAGGACCAGATGGATGTTTTAGCCTTAGGGCCCAAATTTAGTATCACCCAAAAACATTACCAATTTCAGATTTTGTTTCCACGATTGAAAATCTGATAGAACACTCGTCAAATTTAAAAGAGCACCGTGATAAAATTTGTCACCAAGTGGCGCCATTCTTCAAAGTACCAAGTTACCACCACCTAATTTAGCACCAATACGACAAAATGCTTTTAAAGAAATTAAACAAATGGTCAAAGGGCAAAATAAAGAGTCACAGAAGCGGATAAAGGGAAAAAAACAAGTGATCATGAATCACAGTGATTATGTAGAAAAACTTTCAGCAATTATATCTAACAAAACTTTATGCAATCGACTAAAAAGTAACCCTAAAATGAAAATTCGAAGAAACTTTATGATATTTCCAAGACAGCCGACTTTTTAAACAATAAAATTTAAATTTGCTAATGAATGAACTTTCCGACAATTGCTATTTTATATCAAGTGCCAGAAAGTAAAAAACCTTATGTTCCTCTTACAACCAACTTTATCTAAATTCGACACAATCAGCTTCCCTTGTATCGATCAAAAGTTTAACGAAAGTATTAAACCCACTGCTTCGGCATAAGGACACATCGAAAACACAAGTGATTTGGTGGAAAAACTTAGACTTCAAACCACTTACCAAAAACAGTAAAATTGGTTTTACTTCTGGATCCATTTATTAACATCCAGTAGATGCAGCTAAGATTTAGGAAAAAGACTTTATCAACTTTTCCAAAAAATGGAAAGATTGATGTTACAGCTGCTCCATTAATGAAATTCTTTTCGATATTGATGATATTCTCAAATCCACATATTTTCAACACAACAATCTTATAACGGATAGTATTACGTCTTCCTATGAAAATGCCTTTATCGTTGTATTAGTGCTGTTATTTGAGGATCGCTGGAACAATTTTTAAAAGTGCTTAATCCAAAACGCTTCATGTCGTTAATTACATTGACGTGTTTTCCAATTTTGAGACCACTTGAAAATGATACGGATCTTTATCTTTCTAATGATTTTGATACAACTAACTGCATTAAATTAGCACAGGAAACTGTAGAAAATTAATTGTTTACCGTTTTCGGACATTTATATTAAAAAAGAAAATTTAGAAACAACAGGTGTAAGTCGGTTGGAACAGTTTGAACAAACAAGCAAAACCTACTAACTCTAATCGTTGTATACCATCTCACATCAAATCAACCACAAAACCAATTAGCAGGGACTATAAAATTGCTTAGCTTATACGCGCGAGAAAGTGATGTCCTATCCTCCAATTTATGCTCTATGGAGATCCGGCCATTTAAAGCGAAGGAAGTTTGGGAGCTCAAACTCCAAAGCTCAGGAGCTCCAAAGTTCTGGAGTTCGGAGCACTCTGGAAGCTTACTGGAGACTCTACCTTTTTAATCAGCGATTTATAACTTATTTTAGTTTAAAGTACATTTTAAACTTGTTATCTTGTATGTATTTTCAGAAATTTGTACATTGTTTTAAATAAGTTTTGAAAAAAAATTAGTTTAAAAATTAATTTTGATGAAGGCATTTATGCTATTACTTATTACTTATAAAATTAGGATAAAAATAGAGCGAAGCTTTGGAGCTCCGATTGTTGTTTTGGAGCTGCTAGGAGCTCCGCTCTGGAGAGGATCTAAAACTGTAACATAGTAGTTAGCGCTGAACGGAAAAATCCTCGGCCATTAGCCCCTAATCTGATTAAAATCCTGTCTTAGGACTAGATACATGTATAAGTTAAATAATAAAAGAAACACTATTCGATTTAGTCTTATGATGCCGTTTTTTAGAAACGGGTTAGTAATTTTAACTTTTGTTAAGAATATTTTGATTTTACACTTAATTTTTAGAAAAATCTTATATCATTTTCAAGTAAGCTATAGTAGTAAGAATAGTACTATAGAATTTGTGAACCAAATGTCAAGAGTTCGAGGCCATCCGGCCCATATGTTTTTATTTTTATTATATAATTAGTAGTTCAAAAAATAAATACAATTGTATAATTTTTAAAAAAATATTAATTAAAAAAAAACACTCAAAAAACAGTTCAGCTGGAAATATAAGCGTTACAAATTGCAGCAAATATGTTATTTTTTATTTTGAATACTGAAAATATGCTAAAATCCAGCGATTTCCAAAATCTTGGCACTGTGAGGATAAGCTATAGGAAATATTAAATTTGTCAAAAGTTAGGAAATGTAATTTAAGCTTAGAATCATTCTTTTGAGTTTAGGTTAGCCGTAAAACCCCACAGTCAGTAAAATTTTGTATATAGGTTAATTTTTATATTGTGCTTTTATATGTAAGAATTCATATTTTTTAACATAAGCCGTGTTCTTTTTATGTACCTTATTAATAATTTTATCTTATATATTTATTAATTTTATACCGTTATTTATTGTAATTTCCATGTAATATTTAAATTGAGTTAATAATGTTGTTTTTGTAAATACCATAATATGTAATGTAAAATGTAATTAGGTTAGGCGGTCGAGGTAGGGTTTAGGAATCTCCCTGCATCTGTCCCCTTATTTTCTTCTCCGCGGTTGATGTAGAGTTTGTTCCGAGCTTTCCCTCCCTAAGAGATGTAAAACGCGCGCGGCCGAAGAACAAAGAGATTTGTTGGCACGCGCTCATGGCGGGAATTGAGTTTTGCGTTCACGTCAGAGCGCCTGGGGCGAGTTTGCTCCATTTTCGAAAATGAGGTTTGAAAAAGGGAGATATGCAAAAATTTAACTTAGGGAGTTAATATAAGTTTTCTAGAGTTGGTAACCTTTGAGCCTGAGTTTCCTAGAAGGGTAAAGTAGGGAACTGGGATTGAGGGAACGATTGGGTTGATCGATAGATCAATTCAATCGTCGGCCTCAGAAAGGGACTTTGAGGAATAAGTCAGCTAGTTGGGAAATTGAGTTCGGTTCCAGTTGGTGTGCATCACCGGCTCTCTCTTTCTTTTAAAATTTCCCACTTTGTAGAGCCAGCCCAGTCCAACTTGGGCTTTTCTTCACCGCCGATTCGCCTTTATTTTTTTTATAATTTTGTATTCTAATTTCACTTTGTATTTGTACCGTCCTGCGTAAATGTGTTGTGTCGCGATAACCTGAACTTTTACTCCTAATACCGTTTCTTTTTTATTAAATAAAATATTATAACCGGTCGCTTTGTCACAGTCAAAATTAGGAGTTCAATAACTCCTGAAAATATCTTTACACCTTTATTATATCGTCGCCAAAAGTCGCTTGGGAAAGCTACAGTCTGCTGAACATCTCATAGAACTATTTAGCCAACGGTTAGGGACCCTTAGTGTCGTCACATACATATTTTTTGGTCCAACTCTTTAGTTCTTTGGAACTTTAGACCGGATTTGAACTTTGTGTGTGGCACACCGCGGCACCACAGACGCCAATCCTTCCCGTCAGCTTCGATGCTGACGTGCGCAGGCAAGGGGGGGCGGGGCTCTCGCAAGCCTCCACCGCTCTAAACAGGAAATAAAAGTCTGTACGTTGTGCAACAAAGATAAACTCTGCTGCACTAAAAACACAAAAGATTAATTTAATAAATATAATTATTAAATTGTTCCAAAATAAAGTGAAAATTTCAAAAGAAATTTCACTTACCGCCGAAACGCTAAGCTTCGCTTAGCTGCATCCTCCGCTGCCCAAGAAGTGGGGTTTCGCACACACCCAAGGCTCCACTTCGCACCGCACACGCGTCCTGAAAAAGAAAAATACAATTAAGTATTTTTCCTAAGTTCAATAGTTATACAACTACTAAACTTCACAGAAACTAAGATAAAATTTTAAAAAATTGAAAAATTTCAAAAATTTTAATTACGATAGGTTTTACACAAAATGTGTAAAACCTTAGTAAACCCTTAGTGTCGTCACAGCACGATAAGTTTTATTGTTGTAGAGAAATACTTGAAAAATTCAATTATTAAATAGATGAAAAATAGATTTTAATTCTTGTTGCAACAGTTCCAAGCATAGTATTTTTATCTTGCGGTTTAAGTATGGCGCTTAAAAATTAAAAACAAAAGCTCAGACCCAAAAGGAAACACAACAAAAAACTGTTAATGATTTTTAATCTATGGCTAAAATTATGGGTATCAGAAAAAACACATTTATGGTTGACTTAACCTAAGTTTGCATCAGGACTTAAAAGTGCTGTGTGAAGTCAAACTTTTTGTCTTCGATTTTGATAATTTTTTGTAAAAAGCTTCTTCTGTCCCCAATAGCCACAAAAAATTTTTCAACAAGATATTCGCAGTGGTTCAGGAGTTATGACCCCACAAAAATGGCGTTTTTTGACAATTCTGTATGTGAATGATTGCTCAATCGGTATAACAATTTACATTTCAAACTATGCACTCAAAGAAAGCGGCTACTTTCTGCTTTAATTTGATACCTTGATCGTTAAGATTGGTGCAGTATTTGTCGAAATATTGCGTTTCTCATACAAAAAACCCTCGATTTTTTCGCTAAAAACTAGTGTTGTAAAAAGTTACTTTTACTTTTACTTAAAGTAATAAAGTAATACTTTTACTTAAAGTATTGGATTTTGGATTACTTTTATTTTTACTTTTACTCGACTTTTGAAATATCAATTACTTTTACTTTTACTCTTACTCGACTTTTGAAATTTCAAATACTTTTACTTTTACTTCTACTCGGATTTTCCACGGCAAATACTTAAATTAATTTAAGTAAAATTTAAGTAATTTTAATGGGTAGATTCCGTATGAGCTTGTTGCAAAGTGAATGGCTGAAGATAATTTTTTAAGCTGCTAATACGCTAAAACCATTTATTTTGACTAAAAATGTTATTAAAATGACAATTTATACATAAAATAAGCAAAAATCTTTAGAACGCAGCTATGGAGCTCCAATAACCGGTGTTTTTCTTCGTTTCAAAATTACTTTTATTGTACTTTTACTCTTACTTTTACTTAAAAAAATTGGTCTTACTTTTACTTTTACTTTACTTAAATACAATTTTGACAATTACTTTTACTTTTACTTTACTTAAATTAAAAAATCACAAATTACTTTTACTCTTACCTTACTTAAATTAAAATTTTTCGAATTACTTTTACTTAAAATAATCCAAATTCAATACTTTTTACAACACTACTAAAAACACGAAGTGAAGGAAAGAAAGGTTGTGCAAACTTCATAAAATCACTGCCGTCGTTTAGTGTTTTTAACAAAAAAATGAGAGATTTTTGTATGGCAAACGCAATATTTCAACAAATACTGCACCAATCTTAACGAGCAGGGTATAAAATTAAAACAAAAAGTACCCGCTTTCTTTGACTGCATAATTTGTAACGTAAATTGTTATACCCATTGAGCAATTTTTCGCGTGCAGAATTGTAAAAAAACGCCATTTTGGGGGGGGGGTCATAACTCCTGAACCACTTGAGATATTTTGTTGAAAAAATTTTTTGTGGGCTATTTGGAACAGGGGTAAGGTTTCACAAAAAATTATGAAAATCGAAGACAAAAAGTTTGACTCCGCACCGCACTTTTAAGCGAACCAATTAAAGTTGTGCGGTTACCACCACGTTAAAAAAAATTGAACACATATTTTTTTTAATTTCCGCCTTTTCCCAAAAATATAAAAAAATATTCAACTTTAGCCCTTGAAAATTTTTTATTTTTGTTTCAAATGAAATAATTTGATAAATAATTAATAATTATCAAAATAAAGAATCGTCTTTAATTTTAACCCGCTTTTGCTGAAAATTTTAAGTTGTTGTATTGTTTAATAATTAATATAAAACTGCAGATATCCAGGTCAGGCTGGTTTGATTTGCCTATAATTATTATATTGTAGTTTCCTCATACATATAGCAACACCTTGCATTAAAATTTTATAAATGTGTTACTTCTGGCCATCTTGGACTCCTAGAAATTTTTAATTCCGTCATACAACTCTTGTTTGTAACGCAGTTTAGCTTAATTACGTAAATTTTTGTTCAGTTCATACCTGCAGTTTTTATTTGAAAGGTTAATAGAGAACAGAATGGACGTGTGAAGATGAAAAGAAAAAACCAAAAAAAAATTTTAAAAGAAGGGGGCCAGAGGAAGAAATATAAAAAAAGCTAAACTATTAAAAGTAAAAAGATAATACGCAACGAAAATAAGAAGGAGCAGTTAAATAGGCACAAAAGATTGCCTAAAAAATTAAACTAACACTCAAGTATTATAATTAAGAGTAATTTACGAAGTAAAAAGCCAAAGTACACGCAAAATAACAATGAAGCTAAAAAATGCACGAATTATAATTAGCACTTTTACAGAAAAGAAAATTATAACTAAGTTAAGAATTTGAAAAGCTAGTTACCCTCCTCCTTACTGGGTGGCTAATATAAACAAAGTAGGCTTAACTTAGTCACCCAACCAGGCTTGGGACTGGCATTTAGTCAAAACGTAGTGATTAAAACGTAGTGATTAAATGGCGGAGTTACCTAGTTAAGGTCAAAATTCTTAGTAGAAAGCTACTGTTAAGATTTGAAATTAAAATAAAAACTGATAAAAAGTAGTAAGAACCATAGATCGAAATATTAATGACAAACAAAATTTATTTACCTGCTCAATATCTGCCGGTTCGCTAAGCTTGCGCTTCTCCCCGCGCGCCATATTATCGCAGTTGCTATCCATAATAATAACGTTAAATAAAAAATTTTAAATACGACCGAAAAAAAATATTATATACCAGAAATAATGCGCAACTGAGCAAAAACACGGCAAGTTTTGATTTATGTGTAAATGAGGATAAGTAGACGGGTCAAATCAATAAAAATTGGGAATAGACGAGATAATAATATGTGGTAATCCTTACATTTTATGGCAACGTGAGTTTTAGTGTGCAAAAAGAAATTTCTAGAAATTTCTACACATTAAGTAAGAAAACTTTTGTCAACTATCTTTATAACGTGGAGACAGCAATAATAATAAAAACAATAAAAACAACAAGCCGTAAAAAAGCAAACAATAGACCTATCACAGGTCAAAAAGAATATCCCATCACGGGACAAAAATATAATGATCCATCACGGATCAAAAGCAGCCCTAAATTATTAGGATTAGCTAAAATAACAGAATCTTAAGAACTCGTATAGCACAATTTTTTGTAAGGTTATGTCAAATTTACTATGGGACGATATTTGTGGCAAAAAATAATATAGAATTTTGATAATAGGGACATACATAACTTTTTTATTAATTTGATTAATGGAGTTTATGAAACAGTTTAAAAAATATGGCCAGCTTACAGAAGAAATTGTTTTTGTTGGAAAAAAATCAACCTGTGCGTAATAATTGTATTAAAAAAGCGGTATTTTTTCGAGAATTATTAGATACATTGTTACGTTTAAGTACAAAATCTCGAAAATACTGCAGATTAAGTAAGAACACTTCTCATAGCTGCACTAATAACGTAAAATCAAAAATAAAATTAATGAAAAGGAGAACACACCATAAATACTAAAGCAATCAAGCAAAATAGAGACCTATCACAGGTCAAAAAGAATAACCCATCACGGGAAAAATATAGTGATCCATCACGGATCTTAAGCGGTTCTAGATTATTAGGAATAGCTAAAATCACTACAAAATCTTAAGAACTTGTATAACTCTTTTTTGTTAGTTATGCCAAATTTAATAAGCATGGGACGATATTTGTGGCAAAATTTAATAAGAACATCCGACAACTCCTTATTTGAATATTGGAGTTTACGAAACTGCTTATAAAGCACAGCAGCCTTATTAAAGAAATTATTTTTGTTGGAACAAATTCTACCTATGCGTATTAATTGTGTTAAAAATACAGTTTTACCCAGACTATTAGATACATTGCTACGTTTATGTACAAATCGTATCACTTTAAAATTGAAATCTTCCGTTTTATTAAACACGTTAATATCAAGATTATGTTCATGGCATTTAATGTCTAAATCTAAATAGTTACAACGTAAGAGATCAGAAGAAGTTTTAGACAAGGGAAGCGAGGTGGGATATATTTCAATACATAGTGACAAAAAAAAGTTCATAATTTAGGCAGAGTAAATCGTCTATATATCTGCAAGTGATTTCTGTTCTGTTTGTTAAGTCGAAAAACTCTGTAAGCCAATCAACTTGTTGTAACCCCATCTTTTCGAATTCTCGTTTAATATACATGTTCTTAGTTGGGATTTAGTAATATTGAGAATATTTTTTATAAAATTCAAAATCTTAACATCAAATCTCTATAACCAAAATAATACAGTATTTCATTAAAACATAAATATAAAACCTATAAAATAGTGTCACGATTTTAAGTTATGTAAAAAAATTATTGTTATTTGTTCTTCATGTAGCTTGAAAATTTTTTAGATTAATTAATTTTTTGCAACTACAATATTTTATTAAGACATGAATATAAAACGGACAAAATAGTGTCAAAATAAAACCTGTAAGATAATGTCAAAATATGTAAAACTCGCGTGCCAAAAAAGTGTAAAAAAACGTACAAACTAGTTTTAAAATGTATTGTTATGTAAACAGATTGTTTGTTATTTTGTATAGTTCAAGTATGTACATAGCTTGAAATTTTTTAAGATAAAAAAAATTTCGCTTAAGTTCTTAACTACAAATGGTTACGATTATAAAAAACTCTGTACTGTAGACAAATTAAACATGGCTGATCTTGATAATTTGCAGTAAACAATTAAATACCGTTTAAGAAATCATTTATCAAAATTAATCTATTTCAAAACTTAAATAAAAAAACAATTAAAAATCGGAATTAAAAAATATTTATGATTTGTAATATTTTATATATTAAACAGCTTTTGTCCTTAAGTATATTTTCATTATTGTAAGATATTTGATTCTATATTGGATTTTATCAATGTCGGCCAGGCTTAATTTGCATATATTCAGCAGAGGATTCATGTTCTAGATTTCACTGTGAGTTCCAAATCTTTCTTATTATAATAATACTCTTGTTTATATTCAATTGTATTTTTTCAAAATTTATTTAAAACAATAAAAATAGTCCTGCAAATAGAGATAGAATAATTTAAAATTTCAAGCTAAAATAAGCTATATATCGCTCATTTAAGGGGCGGAGCTTTGGAGCTGCGAGCTTCAGAGCTCCCTCCGATTTAGATGTCCAGATCTCTGGTGCATGATATTAAATGGTCGGAACATCACTACATAGCCTAAACGTTAACTAGTTATGATATTTTGATTACCGAAAATACAAAAATAATATAATTTTTAAGCTGCAGTCTTGTAAATTTTAAACCCTCAATATTATTTATAATGTTTGAATGAAAGAACTTCTTAATAATTACAGAATACCATTTTGGAGGTTTAAATTCAAACTATATACGGTATATGCTAAAATTTATTGTTTATTTATGGCATATGTTATTTTTTTACAATTAATTAAGCTGAAATTAAGACATAACAAACTTATTAAATATATTTAGTTTTTTTAATATTTATTAACTTGTATAAAAGAAAAAATAGTTTTGGAAATAAAGTTTATAGTTACAATGCTATTTATTAGGGCATTCTGATTTTGATTTTTTTGCGCTTAAATTTAATTATAGTTGGCCGTTCAAAAATAGTAATGAAAATTAGCGAATAAATTAAAAAACAACATGCATTTAGATAACTGAATTGTTTTATTTTAACATAGTTTTACCTTGTTTTGTATGTTTTATATTCATGTCTTTATAAAATATTGTATTTTTGATTTTGGAAAATTTTTGACACAGAGAAATATGCAATTTTCTATGTTTAAATGCGGTGAACTGTTTTCATTCCCATATTCTTGATATTTATGTAATCTATTTATTTTACTAAATAATTCTGAAACTAATATTTAAGTGCATTGTGATGAAATGTTGCTGATCAGTTTCAAATGATTATATTTCAATCAAAATCAAGACTGACTTTTATGGTTGTGAGAATGGGTGTAATAAAAGGTGTTTTGGCATTTTTTCATAATTTTATTACTCTCCTATTGGACACCTGCATCGTTCCTGGAACGCGTTCCAGGAACGCGCCTGGGAAAGGTGTAAATCTCAGTCTGTGATTGGCTGTGACATTAATTCCCAGCTTTGATGTTCCGACTATCGCCCACCTGAATCTTCCGGGAAGCAACATCAAAAGTTTTGGAAACCCTGGCAACATGCCGAAAAGCCAGAAAATATTTTGGGAAACCACTCTTTAATTGGCACAAATTACTAGTTTGCAGTTAACACAAAAACAACTCAGACTAATAATAGGTGTAAATAGGTGTAATCACGGGACTCTGTATTCAAAAAAGAATTCTGAATATAATAAAGATCAACAAAAACGATCTGTGCGCTCTTTGCATGGAAGAAAAGAAGTCAGCAGCTCATTTTCTAGAAAAATGCCCAGAATTAAGTAACCTAAGCTAAAAAATATTTGGCAGTGACATTTTACATGCGACTGATATTCACAATGGAACAGCTAAACAAATCTGGCAGCTTATAAAAAAATAAAAAAAGATTGGAAAAAACAATAAGGTACCTATTAACTGGGATTTGCACTGTGCCTAAGTATGCCCTGAGCATAAAAACCTTGGGCTTCACTCCTCATAATCAATCAATGAATAAAGTCTCTTGTACTCGCCAGTAGTTATGAATAATCACTTCAGGAAGGGACGTTCCGTCACACTTCCAATCTGAAGATTCTTATTGTATTGGGGTTCTCCCCATTGTTTGGTTAAGTTGTTTGGTTGCCACATCTTCTATGCTGGTACATAAAAAAGAAAGCAGATCACAGTAAACTGTGGCTTTGTGCTCTGATTAGCCGCAACTTTTTGGACCCAATTTTTGAAATTTTGGGTTGCAAGAAGTTGTACATTGCCCGCCAGACAACATGGAGAGGAAGCGCACACCACCTGAAGTTTTTGTATTAAAATAACGAAAACGGAGCTAAATTGATTTTTGCACATATTTTAGCAAGAAAAATATTTTTATAGACAAATTTTTATACAAAATAACCAAGGCAATAAAAATGGGCACAAAAGTCGTTTAGAAGATTTTTTATGTAAAAGAAAACGGAATAAAAACGGAAACCAAAAAATACCCAAAAATTTCTTACAAGAAACAATTTTTAAACAAAGCATATAAGTTATAATACAAAGGTAGAATGCACCATAAATTAAATTGAATAATCATGTATAAATTTGTTTGTAAAATGTACATCTCCTTTTAATTGAACTTCTACATTTTTAGCGTTAAACTTTTATGCTTTTAGCAGTAAAATTAGGGGACAATTGAGATAAAAGAGGTACATTTTATTATTGGGTTCATAAACTATTCTTTAGTTTATTGTATGGCTATGGATTTTGAATTATATTATACCCTATTATATGTTTTTTATTCAAAAATTATTTATCATAAAAAATTTTGTGTTATTTTTTGGTGTCCGAAGTTATTTCGCTTACTTTTGACTAATATAACTATGAAAAATTTTCTTCCAGGCCTTCCTGTACATTCGAATTTTTGTCCTATTTCTTTATTGGCATCGTCAAAATGGCTATTGATGTAAGTTTTTTGTTAGTTTTTGATTTATTATTAGGCTTTTTATTGTTTTTTATCTGTTTGAAAAAAGTATTATTTTGTTGCTTATGAAAAAGTTTATCATAAATTTTTCTGCGCAGTTTCAGAACTACTGCCATATTTATAGCTTGAAATTAGATTTTTATTTATTTTGCTTGGTGACTTAGTCAATACATTGGTTATGTATGAACTGAATTACATACGTATTATAAACGAAACTTTTATGCTGAATGACTCGTTTTATAAATATGCAAATATTATTCAATCCAGACACTATTTATGTTTTATGAACGAAAATTTCATTCTAAATGGACCCGTTTTATAAATATGCAAATATTATTCAATTGAGAAACATTAATGAAAAGT
This sequence comes from Microlaimidae sp. YZB2_3, assembly GCA_030248175.1. NCBI lineage: Eukaryota > Metazoa > Nematoda > Chromadorea > Desmodorida > Microlaimidae > Microlaimidae sp. YZB2_3. The sequence continues at coordinate 22,378 of JASAMX010016998.1, forward strand.
TATAAACTTGTAATCAAGAAAAAATATCAAAATTTCTAGCAAAAAAAAGCCAGTAAAGCTGGGTAATTACCGGGAAAAACTATGTGGAAACTATAAAAATGGCTAAAAATACATAAAACACAAAATCATTGTAAATTTAGGCATTCTGTGGAATGCGTTTGTTACTTTCAGCTCCAAGTTTTAACTTATGGCTCCAAGTTCCCTACTTGCGGCTTTAAACTCTAAAGACTCCGTACCTTTTATTGTTACTTAATAAATAAAATCACAAAAACCTTTTTTTAACACACGTCACTTCTATGAGTTCTACGCTTGACCACAATGTATAATAAAGGCATTCTGTTGGTTTTTTTAGAGCCTTTTGGAGATAGCTCCGGAGCTCTTGCCGTTAAATGAGCGATTTGAAGCTCGTTTAAGCTTAAAATACATTTAACACGACTCTAGCTGTATTTGTAGGACTATTTAATTGTTTTAAATAAATCTTGGAAAAAGTTTAGTTTTTAAAAAAATTTACGAAAAAATTTGACAAAATAATTAATGCCATAACTCTTTAATTATTTACGAACTTAGTACAAAAAAGGGCGGAGCTCCGGAGTTTCAAGGATTGCTCCAGAGCTTCTAAAAGCGGAGCTCCAAGGAACATCATTAGTGTGTGTTTGTGTGTTTGTGTGTGTGTTTGTGTGTGTGTGTGTGTGTGTGTGTGTGTGTGTGTGTGTGTGTGCGTGCGTGCGTGCGTGCGTGCGTGCGTGTGTGTGTGCTTGCATGCGTGCGTGCATGCTAAACGCCATTCCATACCCGCATCCGAGGCAACCTTCTCTCCCTTTTCCAAGGTATTCTCTGATTGGTCAGCTGAGAAAAAAAAAGCTAAGTTTAATTTTGCGTTCGCTGGTTTTTGGTTTTACCATTTGATTCAGTATCGGACTTTTCACTGTTGTTATTAAAACTATAATCTTATATTTTTATATGTTTATTGTGCTTATTTGTTATCAGCAAATCAAACCTAGCTGACTTGGTTGATTTGTAGAATTAAATCGACTATTTAACAACAAAATCAGTTAAATTTTTCAGTAAAAATTGTTATATGATAAAGATTAAATGCCATATTTTAACAATTAATTTTCAGATTACCAATTTTGAACAAAAATTTATTTTTTTAAAAAGTAAAAGTTGATTAGTTTTTGTATATTTTCTGTAAAGGTAAAAACTAAAAAGATTTATGCGCTCTAATTTGTTTTTTTAATGCGTCATAACCGCACAAGTTTAATTGGTCGCTGATGTTTCCGTCTTCTATACAAATTTACGAGGTCAGACAGATTATATCTTAACCATAATTCTATTAAAAATGGTTTTTATTTACTATTGTAGGTTTTATTTCACGAATACTATAATGTTTTCCACTTAAAAATGATTTTATGATAAAAATAAACTGATTATAAATTGATTGATTTAATTTTAATAATTGATTATAAACTTTAACTTAAATATTGTGTTTTTTGTTTTATCTTTACTTACGCACATTTTAGAGTCTAAGAAATGTCATAAAACTAATCAAAAAATGCTCGAGCTCCGGTAATTTTAAAGTGGAAGCTCCAGAGCTCCACCCTGGAAATGCACAATTTAAAGCTTTTTTGAACTTAAAATTATTTTGTTTACATTTTCACGTGTGAAAAAAAATTTCAAAAATTTTCCGACAAATAATTTATGAAGTTACTCTTTAAGTATTTATAAAAACAGTACCAAAAATAAGGCAGTGTTCCAGAGCATCGGCGGTTTCTCCGGAGCTCCGTGAAAAGCGGAGCTCTTTTCTGGAGCTCCTCTTTGAAGCACCAGACCAAAATTTCCTATTTTCTGCTCCAAGTTCATATGGAACGGTTGTATTTGCCGTATGAAATTTTATAGAGATATAAATAATTTTATATTGAGTTATTACAGTATCTAGTAGTTTCTTTGTTTGTTTGTTTTTAAAGTTCTTCTTAAATGGCTGTTTAATGCAAAACACAACACAAACAGTGCGCGCAAAAAACACATTAAGACTTATTAAAATACCTGTAAAAATTTATATCAATGTATTTCACTGTTAAAACGAGCTTTAAAATAGACTATCATAATGTGTTTTTTAATGAATCGATACAAGTTTAGCAAACAGCAAACAAACAACTACAACAAACATTCAACCTGTAACTTTTTTGAATCTAACTTCCCTACAAAAATAAAACATCTAAAAAACTGGTTTGCCTTTATTTGTTATTGTTTTTAAACATATTTCACAAGACATTCTATTACACATACAATTTATCTATGGTTTTATTCATATAAAATTACCACAATCATACACTTGATCTATGTTGTTTTATCTTCCAATATAAACTAGTGCAAAATTTTTCATTTTAAAGCGCTGTTTATTACTTTCCAGATTTTCTACTTTTGACAAACCAACCGCACAACAAATTAAAAAATTATAAATATAAACCTTTTTATAAATTGAATTTTTAAATAATTGAAAAACTTAAAATATTTGTAGCAAACAACTATATAAAGGCAGGAAACCTTTAACTAAAAATTAAAACATTTATTTTATATTAACAAAAAAAAATCAAAGAAAAAACTTAGTAATGGTATTATATATTATAGTATTAATAATAGGTTAAATAAAATCTTAAAACAATAATAAACATGGTAAACATTCCGATATAATTGTGCGATGGAAACGCAGAATATTATTTATATGGAAATATCTCACATGAACATCTTTATGCTGGACAACACTTTTTACCAAAGAAGGGATGCATCTCTTTTCCCACCACAAAAAAAATTTGTTAAATAGAGATATCATTGCAAAGCTTATAGCTTGGTCCGAGAGTGTCATAAGGGGCTCAAAATAAAAGAAATTAACATAAACCTCTTTCTGCTGGACAACGCATTTTCACTAATGAGAGGGGGGCTTCCATCCCAACCACAAAACAGATGACAAAATGATGTATTACTGCAAGGAGTACAATTTATTACAGAAAAGTCGATTTTTGAAAAATTAGTAAATGGATCCAAAAAACAGGAAGAATTATTTGTCAACCCTATGGCTGGCACGGGCTGACCCTACTTTTACAATAATTTTCTAGTATTTATAGAAGGTATATAAGTGTAATAACGTTTTCCTGCCCCGTTACCATTGAATGTAATGTGTGTTTTTGTTTTCTTCTTTTCATTCTAATAATGTGATTATAATTGGCATTTATTTATCATAAACACATGTAAAATTTAAAAAATTATAGTCCAATACAGAAAAACTTGTAATTTACACTTTTGTTGTTGCGAACTTTTGCGGGTGAAAATAATTGATTTTTTAAAATATAATTAAATTAGAAACTATTGGTAACTGCGCGTTGATATGGTTTTGATTGTTGCTGGATGATTTATTGAATTTATAGTGTTTTATTTGATGATCAATTCTTTCTTAACTTCATTAATTTATTAGAAACAAAATGTTTTTTCCTAAAACAAAAAACTGAACAAAATATCGGGTGCAAACAAAAATGCAAACAAAATATTGTGTGTATAAATATCGGGTGCACTAACGACAAAGCCAGATTATCCTTAATCGTCATGGTCAGACTGTCAAAAAATGTCCAAAACACAATCCAAAGACAAAGGCCTAAAGGAAAAAAGTTTAAAGAACAAAGCCCAAAGAAAAGTGTTAAACCTGTTCATACTTCCTCCAAAGTAATCAAAAGACAATTTCGAACCACCCAAAATTGTCCTTTAAACAATTCATAAATGTCTTTTGAAGAATCCAATAATGCATTTCGGTCAATCCAAATGTGACCTTTAAACAGCAAAAATAAATTTGAAATATTTCTACTTGAGTTTTAGTCAGTTTTGGGACTTTCCTTTAGACAGTATTAATAAAAGTGTTTATACTTCGTCCATAAATAAACTCTCCAAAAACTTCTATATAAAAGGCATCTTAGAATTGTTTAAAAAACAACTTTGAATTGGCAAAAGACAATTTTTGCTTGTCCAAAAGGACTTTTGGACTGTTCGACTTGGACACTTTTCAGGAGTTATGAACTGGTTTAAAAATTTTGTTTGGACTTTGTCCTTTTTCTCTTTTAATTTAATTGTTTGGAAACTTCAAACAAAGTGCAAGTATACCAGTCTTAAGTCCGGACCTAAGGTTTTTGGTATACAAGTCAGAAGAGCGTCTTTTATTTTTTAATAAATTCACGATTCATTTTTTAAAGTATTTTAATTACAAAATGACGTGTTATTTATCTCGTTATTAATACTAACGTGTTATTTACTAATACGAAAATAATGTTTGTAGTGGCCTATAGGTTAATCTAAATTATTTAAAAAATAATTACTTGAAAAAATAAATATTTTTCGTTCAGAAATGTGCACTTTTATCCATAGAATGTACAGCAGAATAAGATTAGATTGGTTACTTTTGCGTGGGCATAAACTTTTTCCATTACAGTGGGATTATCTTTTTCGTACATTATCTTTTTTATAAAGTAATTCTAAGATAATCTAAATTATTGAGAAAAAAAAACGGTTGAAAAAAACAGAGATTTTTAATTATGAATTCAGAAATATGCATTTTAACCCACAAAATTTACAGCAAAATAAGATTAGTTTGGCTTATTTTGCGTGGGCATAACATTTTCCCGTTACAGTAGGATTATCTTTACGTACATTATCTTTTTATTTTTATACAGTAATTCTTAATTTATCACTTTTACTGAATGATTGCTTTATGAATCAGTTTTAATAAGTGTGAAAATATATTTGATAGAGACTAATTACACAAATTGTACTGCTTACTAATTATTTACTAAGTAAAACCTCCGCAATTTTGTATATATAAATATTATTAAAATAAACAAAACTATATACGACACGCTCAAGTTTTGAAGCGTTAAAAACAATGCTTTTTCTTACTTATTTTATTTTCTTTTCATTCACGAAATTGAGTCAACAAAGACAGAATTCTCAAAATCAGAAACCAACCAATCAAAATTTACAGGTAAATAATGAAATGCACTTTAAAGAAAATCTGTGGTTTTTACAATAAAATAGTGCAAAAATCAAAATTTAATTTTTGTGGGAGTAACAATAAGTTATTTAGTTATTTGCATTTAAAGGCTGGTTCATACTTTGTCCAAAGTGTCCGAAGAACAAAATTTAAAGGACAAAAGTCCAAAGGACATTGTCCAAAAGACAAAAACAGCCGTCAAAACGTCCTTTGGATTTTGTCCTTTAGAAATTATGGATTGTCTTTTAGACACTTTGAACTGTTTTTTAAACAGTTCAAAAAACAATATTTCAAGTAGCATTCAAATTTCGTCCAAAGAACAATGTCAAAAAAAATATTTAGATTGCTTAAAGGTCACTTTGAATTGCACAAAACTTGTCCGTTGGATTTTGTCCTTTGGACACTTTGGACGAAGTATGAACCAGGATTTAGATTGGCCAAAGGAATTTGTATATGTTCCAAAACTTCTTCTTTGGACTTTGGCTTTTGGCCACTTTGGAGGAAGTATGAACTAGCCTTTAGTTTTTTATTCATATTATACTTTTTGAACGCTGTTGCGCTTTGTATTCTAACTAAATTAATATTGGTATTAAATTCTGCCAAATGAAAATCATCACTAGAAATGACTTGAAATTAAAAAAAATTGTGTTACCTTTGTAATAAAAACAAAAGTAAGAGTAGTTTATTAGCCGTAGGCTCTAGTTTCAGTTTTCTAGTCCCCACCACATAAGTATTATTGGTGGAAAAGAGTCAAGTTAGAAAGAGAGATGGAAATAGTTTTAGTTGTTGTTGTTTTATAATAATAAAAATTTTTGTCAAGTTGTTAAATTAACTGTCATTTTAGTGACACACTACTTTTGTCTTTAAAGACACGCTTATGTAAAAATACTTTGGCGCTTGGCCGCGCAGTCTATTTTCTTGCCTGTTTCGCGTGTTTAAGAGTTCGTTTATTTATTTTAAAATCTTTTTTAGGGATTTTTTTTACCCAAAAGTGTAATTCCCCGGACATCTGGCGGCTGGGCATTTAAAACGAAATATTCTACATCTTTTAAATGAAAAACTTAAAGTTTATTAAACAATATTGAAATGTATTTAAAGTTATTTTGACCGATTTTTTTAATAAATTTTGAAAAAAAAAATTTTAGTTGGTAAAAAATTTGTAAATTAAAGCTAGAGTCTTCTAGAGTCCCTTTTCATAAAAACCTTTGTAATTTATCATTTTACAAATCTCCGCCTATTTATTGTAAAATACACGATAAACGTTTTTCGACTTGTAGTCGAGGGGGGCAATTCCGCGCACTGCTCTATGCTGATTGGTCGCAGCCACGTCATTTTATCTTTGCTCACCGATCAATATTCGCCGTGTCCTATATCCCCTATCATGTAATTTACAAAAAATAGACGGAGATTTGTAAAATGAAAATTTACAAACGTCTTTATGAAATAGGCCCCAGGCTGAAATTAAGCGCGTAACCGCTCTCACTCAGGAAGAAAAAAAACACTCGAGCGAAGAAATAAAAAAAAGTTGCCAGTGGTTACGTAACCAAATGTTATTTAATTGCGTCACATGTTTCTCTGCGTGTAATATTTTCTCAAAAAAAGAGTAGTTACTTGTACACCCTGCTATTTTCACCCTGATGGAATTAATCTTTAATATCTGTGATCCTAATTTAATTATTTAAAAAATAGTAAAAAATAGAGCTGACCTCTGGACTTCTACAATACTAGTTCTCACTTCATGTACCAAAGTAATATGTAACTCAAACATGGTCTCACTTTGAGAAATATACCTGTGCGCTGTTTCATAAATGTTACTAACATTTGATTCTTTGTAAATATTTACAAAGAAATGAAATCCTATGTTAAAGCATAGGGATTTTTGCAATTAATATTTATGCAAATTTTTGGTTTTTTTATAAGTTTTTTCAAAAGTCTATTGCATTTTCATTTCTTTGTAGCTTTCTACAAAAAAGAAATGGACTTCAACAAAAAAACAGCATGTTGGGAACTTTTATGAAACAGCGCCCTGAACACAAAATTAAGCAACTACAAAATGAAGAAAAATAATTTTATGTATTATAATAATAAACAAAAATACAAATTAGTTTTGAGTTTTTAGTGAGCTTAAAAAACTCATTTTTAAACACCCTTTATTTGACAAACCTTAGTAAGAATCAATTTATAAATTAACACCTCCAAGTCCAGCCATAAAAAATAAACACTTCTAAATAAAAAATAACACCGTTTTTTTAAACTCAGTAAGATCCAAATTCATTTTATTGCACGTGTATCCACCATGTTTCTGATACCAAAACACCAAATTTTTGTCATTTTTTTAAATTTGCGATATTTATTATTTAATTTTTAGGTGCAATTTGTTGATTTGTGCCATGAAGTAAATATTATGGAAAGAATGAGTACTGCAAAAAGTAATTTTTTTATTACATATTTAATATTCTTATACATTACATAAAACCTATTCTATAACAACACTACTTGAGCTAAAAACAATGTGGCTCCATGAAATTTAAGATATATCAAAGAATCTTAAAATATATGATTGGGTTTTTAAGGGTAACTGACTTAAATTCGGCAATGCTTAATTTCAGCAGCCGGTTGTTATTTTTGCCATGTGTAAGTTATGTGATATACTACGTTTGGCTAGATAAACTCCCATGTATTGATCTTGATGTGTTTAGATGACTAACAAAACTTTGAGTGTTGTAAGCACAATTGTCATTGGCCGAAATTAAATTCATTTACCCTATGTTTTTATCTTAATTTTAAGATTTAGGCTTAAACCCGTTTAGGGTTTGGAATTTAGCTTCATCTGGGTTGTCAAAATTTGCGTTTTAGTGCATATTTCGAAAAATTCTTGTTACCGGTGACAGAAAACACAGCCATTATACCCATCAACCGGCGCTTTGCGTCAGCTATGCGGCAAAATTGCGGCGTTACGCGCCGCAACTTTCTTCTGATAAAAATTCAGCGAAAAAATCTCCGCCCAAATACTCTTATTATTGCCTGTCGCCCTCATTTTTCTGCAAAAACATATATACGCGCTAAATATAACATAATATATAACATAATATATTGTATGGCATTGATTTTTATAATAGTTTTCATTAAAAACCTTAGAAATTAGTCTGAATAACACCACTCGTATATTTTAGCAATATCTGGTGACGTGGTTCAACCTTTGTTTCCAGTATTTTACAGCAAATGTGCCAATGAAGGAATTAAATGTTCTAATATCACAGAGTAAACTATTAAAATGTAGATGTAAAAAAAACTTTGTAATTTTTTTTAAGTGCTAAAAAATTAAAATTAGATTGCATATCGTATTTTAAAGTTTTATAATATATTAGTAAATTTTTGAGAATTCACGCTGGTTGTTCATCCTGGTAAACGAAAAACGTAACGAAAATATTTTTGTGTGAATTTGTAACATGAAATATATAAAAGAAATTTCTTAAACGCCGATTTTCGCTACAATATTTTGTTGTTGGACTTCATTTGAATTAATAGCAGGCCCAGAATTGTCCATATATTTCAGGTTTATCAGGAATGACATGTTGTAAAATCTACACGTTGATTGTTTAGAGTAAAATTAAAACAATTGTTTAACACACAGTACGACATTTTCTGTCTCTTATGAATTCTTTTTAATTTTTTTAGTTAATAAAAGTTAAAATATCCGCATAATTTCAGATTCGAAACTCACTGTGTCACAAGAGTGATAATTAGCAATCCGGTTCCGACTCTGCCGCTACAAAGCAAGCGAAACTCAACTAGTTTCAAATTTGAAAGGATTTTTTTAAACGGAGGATATTGCGAATGTCGATATACAAATAAAGAAAAAATACAATAAAACTATGGAAACTGTTTATGTGTTGAACTATAGTAATATTCTGTTGAATATAAAATGTTTGATGGCCTTTGTAGATGCATTTTTTAATGATCAGATAACAGAATTAATATTTTACTAAGCATAGTCTATGCAAAGTTTAATTCTACTGTTTCATCATTTCATTTTTCTTTTTTTCTTTTTTTATCAACAACATCAAATATGCCACTTAGTTTTAAACTGCATTAAATGCTTAATGACGTCTAGTGATTTGTCAAACTTGTGTGTGATTTTTGTGATTTTTAAGAAAAACCTACCATTATTTTTATAACATTTAAATGCTTATACGGTATTATATTCAAACTTTCAAAAAACAAGCAGATGTACCAATTCTTAAATATGACGTAAATGAGATTAACGTCTCGAAAGTGCGTTCTTAACTGTGGATTTTCTTCAATTTTTTGGTTTAAAAACCGCGTAAAAATTATTCAGGTTTATGGTCGATGGAGCCGGAGGAACTTGGAGCTGGAGTTTGGAGCTAAAAATAGGAAACTTGGAGCCGTAAGTTGGAAAATTAAAAGGCAAAAATAGAAATTGTTAAAACGTGTACCTAAGCCAAAGCGAAATCTAAATCTAAACACAATTAATTTTTTCTTAAAGGCTCCATGTTCCCATGGTTTGTGGCTCCAAGTTTCCAACAAATTCATACGGTTTCAAGTTCCCAGTTTGTGGCTCTAAAGACCCCGTACCATTATTCATCATACTAAACGTACATTTAGCTACGCGCAACTCATGACCATCAAAATTAAACGATACAAAATCGAATTTTTACGACATACATACATTTACTGTAAATATACTTTCGGTGGGCAAATAAAATCTAGCTGACCTTGATAATTGCAATATTGAATCGACTATTTTACAACAAATCTATTGAAATTTTTAAACAAAAGCAGTTTGATAATAAAGATTAAAATCCATATTTTAATAAGTATTTATTAAATTACTCAATTTAAAACCCAAATGTTTATTTTTACGGGATATAGTTGGTTAATTTTTGTATATTTTGTAAAAGGATGGAATTAAAAAAACTATTCTGCGCTATTATTTGTTTAAAAAAAGTCATAACTGCACAGTTATAATTGGTATGTTTATGTCTGGATACTAATTTATGAGGCCATCCAAATATAATTCAACCATAATATAAACAAAACTATTTGCTATTGCTGTTAATATTGCGATAATAACACTATTTTAAATTGTATATTGCAAATTTTGATGCATTGAATGAAACAAATCGCACTTAAAATAAAATTAGGGTTACTGAATTAAATTTGGACAGCCTTGCTTTTCGATCACCGGCTATTATTTGCAAAATAAACTGGGTATGGCAAAATAAATTTGCAAAATAAACTGCGTATATGGCAAAATAAATTTGCAAAAGAAGCTGCGTTGCGTATGGCTAGATAGATGGTATGACATTCTATCTAGCCATTTCATTCAAAAATTGGCGTTGCGAATGGCAAAAATAGCAGCGGGTGCCCGAAATGAAGGCTGGCCAAATATCAATTAGTCAGTTACCCCACAACAAAAATTACTGAAATGTCAATAGCATATTCACTACCCAGCAATCAAATGTAAAACCATTTGCAATAAAATACAAAGCAAAAATTAATCCCTTGCAGTTTAGAACAAAGCAAAAGTTAATACATCCTATTTCTGGAGTCATATACATCCTATTCCTATTCATCCTATTTCTACCGATGACGATTTAAACCTACAATACCGTATCTGTCTGTGTTTTTGCAATTCTCTTCCCAGCCCCGGAATTTATTAGTTTATCTGAGATATTATTCGGAAAGCTTATAACCCGTGGCATTCCCTGTGCCAGGGGGGCCAGGGGGCCATGCCCCCCCCCCTTCTGGGTTAGTCGGGGTAAGAATTTAGGAAGGGGGAGGTGGGTCCAGAGGTGCGGAGGGGGGGAGGTAAAAGGGAAGGTAACTCCATCATGATGACTCCTGCTTCTTCCTACAGTGTACCTCCTTTTTTGGGGTATGCTAAAAATGGATTCTGCCTGATTACCTGCCTTGAATTTAATGTAAATAGGTATTTTTAAGCCCCAATTTCGCTCATTTGTAATTCTAAATAAAAAAAATCGCCTTCGGCGGCTGGGGGGACACCCCCAGGCCCTCCGGCGTACGCTTCGCGTCCGCATGGTGCCGCTGCGTGGCGCAGCGCCGCATTTATCTACTGTTTTCATATTTCTAGAGTATTGCCCCCTCCTTTCGAAAATCCTGGCACAGGATTTTTGAAAGGAGCCCGTTTGAATTTTTGAAACCCGTTTTAAAAATTCAATTAGCAAATTCCAAAGTATTTTTTGATGAAAATGAATGAAAAAAATAGGATAAAAACAAAAATAAAATTGTCTAAAATAAAAATATTCATGTTGTTTATTCACACACACACATACTCACACATAAACACACACACACAAACACACACACACACACACACACACACACACACACACACACACACACACACACACACACACACACACACACACACACACACACACACACACACAGACACAGACAGACACACACACACACACACACACACACACACACACACACACACACACACACACACACACACACACACACACACACACACACACACACACACACACACACACACACACACACACACACACACACACACACACACACACACACACACACACACACACACACACACACACACACACACACACACACACACACACACACACACACACACACACACACACACACACACACACACACACACACACACACACACACACACACACTTTTACTTCTAATCCAATTTTTTTCTGCAAATAAAGTGATTTCAACAAAAAATTAGATTTCCTCTGGGCTTGTTGTAAAATTAGTGGTATAAGATAGTTTTTTCAGCCACTAACATGTTAAACACCATTTTTGATTTATACCAAAACCCTTAATAAAATGAAAATCTATACATAAAATTAGCAAAACACTTTGAAACAGAGTTCTGGAGCTTCGAAAACTTATGTTTTTCTGTTTAAAAATTACTTTTATTATTCTTTAACTCTTATTTTTACTTAAAAATAGGTCGTACTTTGACTTTTACGTTACTTAAATAAAATTTTGAACGTTACTTTTACGTTACCTATATTAAAAAAATCATAAATTACCTTTACTTTAATTAAGTTTAAATTTTTAAATTCCTTTGATTTTTACTTAAAATAATCATAAATCATTCCTTTTTACAACACTAACACACACAAACAATTTATAAGAATAAAAAATATATTGTAATATTGTTATTGTTGCAAATGTCAAAAAATTGAAGCATGCAGATTTAACTGAGATTTCGATCATTGTTTTTCCAGTCCAAATATACCCACAGCACGAAAATTTTTCAAGACCTTTTATATTTATATTTTTATGTTTAGTTTTTTACTCAAAAGTTTTAGATTTATAAAAAATTAAAAAAATACCAAAAAAGTGAATCCACAAGGAATCAGCATCACAATATATTTTGGCCCTATTACTGAAACAGTTTTCAGTGTTTTTTTTGTTTTAAATAAAGGAAAAATTTTAAAAAAAGCAAATGTAAAAAATAAATAAAAAACAATGAAGAATTACGACGGAAATTTAAATGTACAGAAAGGTCTCAAAGAGAATTTTGTAAAATGATATTAGGAAAAAGGAGGAGAATAAAACCGGACATTAAAAAATGTCCAAAAATTCCCAACGAAAAACAATTTGAACAAAAAAAATGAAAGGGAAAATTATTATACAAAAATTGAATACAACATAAAGTAAACTGACTAATATTCATGAATCCATTAATAAAACGTACCTGTCCCCTCTCAATTTAACTCCTATATTTTACCGTAAAAAATTAAAAAAAGGTTTAATTTTAAATTGAAGAATTATTTCGGAGTGGTGCAATGAAAGACTAAATTCGGATGGAAATGAACACTTTGTTTATAAATTCTTTAATTATTATTCAGTTAATTCTATGGCGCATTATTCTATGGTGTTATTTAATTACCATTAAATTTTTTGTGTTCAAAAATTGTATTTTGTAAGAAATTTTTAAGTATTTTTGGCGTCCCTTTTTATCTTGCCGCTTTTTACATGCAAAATCCTCTTCGAGACCTTTGTATACATTTAAAATTCCGTCGTTATTCTTCATAAATAAACAAATTATTTTTTATTTTAAATTCTTAAACATGAACAGACAGAGACAGTATAGGTATTTTTAATTGGAATTTATTTTGTTTTACTAAAAAACATTTTTGATAGATCTTTATCTCAATTAAAATTTACTTGTGTGTGATCAGACCCAAATAAAGCTACGAAACAATAAATTTCATTTTTATTTTAAAGCGTAAATTTTTAAAAGTAATTTGCCACATTAATTTGCAAAACTAAAGTTTACTTATATGTAATTTAATATTCGTCGTGCAAATATTTTATAAAATCAATTTTTAAAAAAGCATACCACGTGAAATAGAAACACATTTCGTGGTAAATATATGTCATTGTATTTTAAATATGAGCTAATTTTGCTCAAATTTGATATTTATGGTCATATAATAAATACAATAAACCTAGTTTAAAGTTTTTTAAAGTTATAAAAAAATATGTTTCACTATTTAAAACAAAAAAGTTTGCTGTTTTTTAGCCCATTACAAACGTTATTTAAAGCAATAAATTTATCACAATAAAAATGTTCCTATTTCTTTGAATAATATTTATTAAAACTTTCAAAAAACAATTTATGCTCATTAAAATATTATTGATTAACTCGAAAAGAATAATGTTTTAAAAGATAGGTTAATGTGCATTCGTCATAATAGAATTAGATCATGGACCATTATTTAAAACTATACATTTCTACTAGTATAATGTTTCAATACGATCGTTGAGGACTAGAAGTAGAACAACGAAAGTTACTTTACACGAAGTAAAACATTTTTGTTAGATTCTCCACTATTAATAATTTAATATATTAGGGTATCTGACTTAAACGGACTATTTATATTAATAGTTGTAATCTTATGATAAATCAGCGATTGTCACTACGAATATTTGGATTTCCTTTATTTACTTGTATATTGCACTACATTCACCTTGCAAAGTAAAAGCCCATCAAAGCTTCCTAACACTGGTAAAAAAAACCTTAGTTTCGGCAGTCACCCTTTCAAATCTTAATCCTTAAGTATTTGTCATTATGTTTTACATTCATCCTTTTTTCAATTAATTTCACACCATTCATAATAGTTTTATAGAGAAAAAATTACGGAGAGAATGGGTATTCTGTTAAGCCTTTTGTTTTCAATTTTAAAGAAATATTATCTTAAAATGATCAAGATATCTCGTGACTTTTAGATAAAAGTTTAAATATTGTATTTTTTAAATTGAAATTCGAAGGTCAACAAATATTTTTTATTAATATTTTTTTTGATTTTAAAACATATTGAGTAGAAAATGTATATGTTTTTCTTTATTTTTTATTTTATTTTAAAAAAAATTTATTTGAAAATGTAATTTTTAGTATTTACGAATTTTGTGTCAATTAGTTTGGGTTTTTTTCTGGTTAAATCGGATTTTGTTAAATCCCTCATAATGTAAAGTTTAAATATTTTACGATTGGTGGTGTGTTTGGGGCCTTATTTTTTAAATCCATATACATAAATACTTTACTACAGTCATGAAGGTATTTATTTAAAAAAATGTATTTTGATATTATTTCTTCTGATAAAAGGTAATAATACTAATGTTATCTTGCCAACAGAAAACTCTAGTTTTTAAAGGATTAATACTTTTTCCCGGAGGAAAATTAAGCGCACAGGTCAGAAATGTTGTCATTGGCAACAATTTAATTTTCCACACTTTGATAATTAAAGTTGACATTATCGCTTACTACGTTTTGAGGTTTTTTTGTTTAATTCAAGGTTTAAATTAAGTAATATGACACTAATTATTAAAGAAAATTTTTAATATATAACTTTGTAAATTTATAAAGTTTTCAACTGAAAATATAATTTTTAAAATTTGTCATTGTAGAATAACTGATTTAAATGACTCGATAAATATTATAACACTAATTCGCCATTAGTAATTCGAAACCGACCGAAGTTTGTAAATATATATTTTACAAAAAGAAAATTTATGGACCTACCTAGCATAACAAAAATTGGGTCGGCGGTCCCACCACTATACAGAGTTCTGCTCAAATTAAATGCATTTATTTGTAATATATTTGAAACTGAAAATACTACAAATAAGAAAACATATGAGGAAAAAATTTTAGCGACTTTTTTGTATTAAATTAAAGCATTGCAAAATGATTTTTTTAAGTAACCCAAAAAATTTACATATGAAAAACCTTAATTACGCAAAAAATTGCCTTAAATAATGACTAAAAGTCAACCAAAATCCTTGAAATTGTTTTAATATTGTTGTTAAATCTTTGGTTTCTAAGAAAATTGGGTAAAATTACTTATTTTATAACGAATTCTGATTTCGCTGCGAGACCGCGGACCTAAAATTTTGTTTTGCTAAGTAGGTCCAGTGATATTTAAAAGCTTTTCTAGCAAATATGTATTTAACTCAACCTTTTTTAAAAATAATTGAGTAGGTAAAGTAAATGTTTTTGGAATGACTTTAATATAAACAAATCTTTTTTCGTTTATTTTTCTATTAACTCTAATAAAAAACTTTGTTTTTAAGTTCGAAAGTACATAGTAAAGATATTTAAAGTAAGTATTTTTAAAATCGAAATCTTGCTTTCTAATTGCAAATTCGCATTATAACACACCCTACGTACACGTAGAAAATTACCGGGGTAATGTGTACTTATGTTGGTCCCAGGGTAAGTGCCGGGTGAGAAAATTTTGCCCCGACTAGGACGGGTCCGGGGCAGGCTACAACCCTAGCAAAAATTTATAATTTCGGTGATTTTTCCCAAAAAAAATTTGTTTTTTTACCGCCAATTCTTTGGTCAAGCAAATAAGAGAAGACTCAATTTGCAATTGAAGCTCATGCGAAGTAGAGAAATTGTTTTTACTATACAAAATTATATATATATATATATATATATATATATATATATATATATATATATATATATATATATATATATAAATTTTGTTTTTATTAGATAATAATAATTTTTTGCTTTTTAACGACCGAGTCTAGCCAAAAATTTAAGCTTAACATTAATATGAGCACCTTAAAAAGTCTTTGCGCCGTTATTGATATAGTGTGTTTCAAGTTTTGTCGCCAGTTTTAATCTTTTTTGAATTGACATTTGCAAGTATGTGACAATTCTAGTTTACATCATGGCTTTTTTTGGATTTTTTTGATGTTATTATTATAATTTATCTTGTCATAATAACTGTAACAGTCATTTTTTTCATCCTGATTCAGAAAAAAATAATCTTAAAAGCGTTTTTAATGCTTAAAAACTTTATTTTTTTCAAATTAGGAGTCATAAATAAAATAAAGCCTCTTAATAAAATAGAGATATAATAAAATCTTAATATATAACATATTAGCAGTAATTTAGTGCAACGAGGCCATCAATGTTTATACAAAAATACTATACACTATAATCATAATATCAAAACCATTGAATTAGTTCAGCTAATAAAATTTGATATACTTATCATTGCTATTATAACGTTAAGAAACGTTTAAACAATTAGGCGTTCTTAGGATATTTTATACGTTATTTTGCCCCGGCTCGTTCGACGGCTAATTGCCGGAAGCGGATGGGGTCCATTCAATCCCCAGATCGTGCTGTATGAAAAGGTGTCTTAATAAGAATAACGAGATGTTTCTTAAGACGTAGTTTAATAACTTGATTGTAAATTTTAGTAACGAGAAAATAGTTGAGATATCTTTTAGTGAATATTTTTATGAAATTGAGAAATAAAAAACAAGCGAGACACGTGTCTGGTTATTTAAATATCACAAATTTGTTTGATAGAGTTTTATAAGCAAGTGAATATGTTTTAAAAAATATTGCAAAACGCTTTAATTAAAATGTTAATACAATCAATTAAATTTAAAATTTTAGCGAACCGCGATATGAAAATCGTGATTTTTTTGTTCAGTTTTGTGAAATTAAAATTTTTTAAGTTTTTTAAAAATTCAAAGGATGGTTTTTAAATTCTACGCGCTGATTAAAAAGTGATATTGTAATTACAGACAATTACAGACAGACAACTACAATTTCAGGGTCATAAATGAATAATATATGAAAATTTCTCCCACTTACGATGCTAAAAAGCTTACTAAATTAAAACAAAGTATTATTTAAACCAAAAAGTTTTTTTTAATATTTTTCAAATTTTAAATGGTACCTAATACTTAAAGAAATTGTCACTATGATAATTATAACTATAATGATTATTATATTAATAATGCTATTGCAATCATTTGTGTCTAATTACTGATGAATACTGTGGAGTGTGACGTATTTGAAAGTGTTTTTATCAGGAAATCAGGAAATCAGCTTAAAAGGTTGCTTTTTTATGTTTAATTTAAACCTAAACAGGCATGTGAAACCGGGAAAGTACTATGTAAATATAGCCTCACGGTTATTTTCTAATTGCGAAAAAAATTAAACAATAACCGAACACAGTACAATTTTTATCTATAACATCAAAACTCAATTTGACTAATCCAAAAGTAAAATACACATATAAAGGATATTATATTCTAAATAGGACGTGTTCAATGCCATTTTTGGGATTTAAAGCTTCCGCAAAATGTTATCAGCCCTTTAAAACCAAAAAATGAGCTTTTTGAAGTGCATAATTCATTCTAAAAAAAACTTTTTTTTAGCCTTCTATCAAGTTAATGTTTTTTATCGAGTGTCTAATGATTATAGATTTATACTTTTTTCATGGTGGCTTAAATTCTTTTATAATAACAATTTAAATTCCTGCTAAATATCAGTTTTAAAAAATTTCGGCATTCTTTAAAACCTAAAAACCAAAACGTCGCATTTTTCAAGTTTACAAACAAACTATTTCAATTTATTTTGTTGGTTTAAAATTTTTTAACAGTATAAATTTTAAATGCCAAAAAGTCATTTTGGGTTTTTTCCAATAGGTTAACAACTTGCGGAATATTTTAAAATTGAATAATAACCCTAAAATAAATTAGAAAATGTCTAATTTTCTACGTGTCTAATTTAATGGATAAAAATGTTGTTTTTATGTATATTTAACTTCTCGTTCAGTCAAAACAAATTTTGGTACATATAAGGAATTTATACCAAAACGAACACTATAATTTTTTGCTTAAAACATATAGGTAGTTTTGGTTTTTATAAAATGAATAGTTTCACAATAAAATGTTGGTTGTTTTATAGCAAAATTTTGATCAAAAATTAAGTCTACAAATGGACTATTTTTGACACAGGCAACATTTCTCGACTAATTTCTTGAGTAAATCCGTAAACTAAACGCAGATCTCGGTTATTTTTTATTTTTGATTGGAATCCTTTAACTTGCCAAAGTTATTTTTGGTACGGAGGTTTTTGAAGCAGTCAGTAGGGAACTCGGAGCCGCCGGTAAATTTTGTTAATTTGCAGCCAAAAGTAAAGAACTGATTTGGCGTTAAATTTTGGCTTTGCTTAGGCTTAGGGAAGGTTTTACAGATTACATGCTTTCGGTTCCAAGTTTTATGTTTTCGGTTCTAAGTTCCAGTTTTAAGTGTTATTTTTTGATTTTATTTCACAAATAACCATGAAACGGTCTCAGGCCTTAAAGTTTTTTTATATGATTAAAAACATCAATAAACTCGGAAACCAATGGAATGGAAAATACGGTCTTCTAATACCTAATTAAAATGAACACAGTGCACACGTAAAATCCGCGAAAGCCAGCGTCACACAAGAATATTACAAACTTTTCTTATCTCTTACTAATAAAAAGTAGTTTTTTAGGCATCAAGTTTTCCTACTGCTTCAGCCGTACATAATACGTTGTTTCCTTTTAGGGTAATACACAAGTTGTGCGGAAGTATGAACGCATTGCTTTTGGCGCTTCTGCAGGCGGCGATCGGCGGGGGCGGGTTGGCGACCGCCTGCACTCGGGAATACAAATACAGCCAGGCCGGCGGGAACAGTTGCACTGCCAGGGGGTACGGAACTCAGGGTCGTTAGAGTCGGGGGCACTTAGAGCCGAAATAGGAACTCGAGTGGCTGAAAGTGGCTGGAAGAAAAACTGAAAGTAAAAAACTCAAAAGGGCTGGATCTTGGAACTGAAATTGAACTGGCTAAAACCTATTTCTAAGCTTAAGTTAAAACCTAAACCTAACTCGAAACTAATTTTTACCGTCAGGTCCGAGTACACATTTTCACGGCTCCTAGTTTCGAATATTTTTGACGGCTCCATGTTCCCTGCTAGCGGCTCCAAAGACTCCGTACTGGGTACGGGGGTCTTTTGAGCTTTAAGCTGGGAACTTGGAATCTGTTGGGAAATTTTTTAGAAACTTGGAACCTCAAAAAAATGAGAACTAGAAGCCCCGAATTAAAAAAAATATTTTCGAGTTAGTTTTATTCCTAATCTTATATCTAAATTATAGCAATTTCAAACTTCGGCTTTAAATTTCCCCTTTTTTTGGCTTTGAGTTATTAAAAACTAAGAGTAAAACTAATCGGTTATGGCTAAATTATATCTGGCTCACGTTGAAAATTAGTATGCAGATATGAAGGCACCAATTAAAATCGTGCGGTTATGACGTTTTTTTAAACAAATAAGAACGCAAAATTTTTTTTAATTCCACCTTTTTACAAAATATACAAAAATTAACCAATTTTAGCCCTTTAAAAATTTGCATTTGGGTTTTAAATTGTGTAATTTTATAAAGAAATATTAAAATACGGGTTTTGATTTTTATTATTAAGCCGCTTTCGTTACAAATTCTGAATGGTTTTATTGTTATAAACGACTCAATACTGCAATTATCGAGGTCAGCCAGATTTTATTTGCATATAGTAAATTCCAAACCAAAATATATTTAACAACCTCTAAACGTTTTTCAACTTTTTTAAAAAAATCTTTGAAATTTTTTTAGCGTTATTGATGTTTGCTCATTTTTCATTAGAATTTTAATTGGCTTCTTAATTTTAAATTCTTATTAGCTGCCTTTCTGAGGGGTTTACCCCTTTGGAATTATGTTCGCAACTTAGACGCGGTGTGTATATCGCGCCTTGCGGCTTGGTGAAGAGGATCGGGAGCAACAATTTAACATTAGGCGCACTACGGCGCTCTTTTCGCGTTTCAGACGCAGTTTTTGACCGAAATAATTTCATATAGGGTTAACACTAAGCAATGTTTAAACAAATCTTCGTCACTTCGACAAAATAAGCCACAGTCTTTATCAAATACTAGTCACTCAACTGAATCTCTAGTTATTAAGAAACTGTTTTAAATCTAAATTGAGTCACAGTCGCATATATTTTATACAAATTGTGGCTCATTTTGACGTAGTAACGACAAAGACAAAATGGGGTTTTTGGACGTTTGGTCCTCGACTCTAAAGATCCCCAATTTTCCAGGATCAATTCTGGCGCCGAAAACCAATGCGACTATGAAATTTCTTACACGATAAAACCGAACGGCTCCGGAATGGACTTTACTATTGTCGCCGGTAAAGAAATAATTGACGCTTTTTAGGTTTCTTTCCCTGAGAAGTTTTTTTTAATGTGTTAAATCGGAACTTTTTTTAAAAGTTGTATTTCAAGGGATAGAACAATGTACAAACAGCTCGTTGCGAAACCGATCCAACTTTATAAATATCAGTGATTTCCCTGGAGCTCCGAGCTCCGAAGTTGCGCTCGCTTTTTAGAAGCTTCAAAACTCCGAAGCTCAGTCTTTTTTGTACTAATTTTATGAATAATTAAAGAGTAATTAATGCCAATTAATGCTAATTATTTTGTCAAAAATTTTTTGCAAACAATTTTTTGTTAAACTTATTAAAAACATTAAAAAAAACCTAAAAAATGAGAATGGAATATTTAAAATTTAAATAAGCTTTAAATCGCTCACTTAAAAGGCTGATCTTCAGAATTTCGGGGCTCTGGAACTTCCCCTTAAACTAAACGGAGCTCCGAAGCATGATTTTGGCTGTTAGAAACAGGGGCATCACCAGTATATATCTGGGATGTCGCATGATATTTCTGCCCACCTCATTTTTTTGACTACCGACAACTTCCTTTATCATAAGACGATGCCATTATACATTCAATTCATACAATCTGTCTTCCATTTATCTATCCAATTTTAGTAACTAAATAAATTTTCATTTTTTAGCAAAATGTGCAGAGTTTTTCAACCTTTACAAGTTTACATTTGTTTTTTTTTCTTTTCAAGTTGACGTTTTCCTTATACACTTTTGTAATAAGATACAAAAATAATAAAATAAAGTTTTATGTCCAAAAATGACCTAAGTTTTAAGCCCACTAAAATATATCACGCTTAACGTTTTATAAAACTCCAGTAGTCAAATCACTTAAAGGTGCAGTACGGAGACAAATTTTTGTCTTCAATTTTGATATTTTTTGTGAAAATCTTACCCCTGCCCCCAATAGCCCACAATTTTTTTTATCAAAATATCTCCAGTGGTTCAGGAGATATGACCCTCGAAGAATGGCGTTTTTTGACACTTCTGTACTTAAAAAATTGCTTAATGAGTACAAAAAATTAAGTTACAATCTATTCACTTAAATAAAGCGATTATTTTCTACTTTAATTTGATACCTTGATCGTTAAGATTGGTGCAGTATTTGTCGAGATATTGCGTTTCCTGTACAAAAAAACCCACAGTAACTAAAAACACTACTTTTACTAAAAAACCAAACGACGGCGGTAATTCGATTAACTTTGCCCAACATTTTTGCCGTCACTTCGTACTATTTAGCAAAAAAATCGCGGGTTTTTTGTACGGGAAACGCAATATCCCGACAAATACTGCACCAATCCTAACGATCAACGTATCAAATTTAAGTAGAAAATAGCCGCTTTTTTGAGTTCATAGTTTATAACTTAAATTTTTATACCCATTGAGCAATCTTTAAAAAACAAAATTGTCGAAAAACGCCATTTTCGGAGGATCATATCATATCCTCTGAACCACTAGAGATATTTTAATAATAAAAATTTTTGGAGGCAGGAGTAAGATTTTCACAAAAAATAATCAAAATCGAAGACAAAATTTTGACTCAGTACCGCACTTTTAAAGGTCGGAAAATAAGCACATCGGAAAAAATTTTTCTCCAATAAACGTGGAGATCTCCAATTTTTAGCTTCTTTCACTTTCATTCTCACAAAACTTATAGCAGCAAATCACGAATAGTACCCGCTATTGTTTTATAAATTTATTAAATTAAGTGAAACTAGACTAAACTTTAAAAAAATCAATAAGAGTATCATACAAATTAATAAAACCTATAAAATCGTGTGCGTGCATTTTCATAAACTGTGCGGCAAAATTTCAGAAGCGAAAAATAGAAATTAATAAAAATATTATTTTATTTTAAATTTAGGGTTCAATTTATCGTGTGCACGATATAAACAAAAATATATTAGATAATTTTGTTATATATTTTTGCTATGAACTTCTTTTCGTTTAAAAGCCGGTTTGCTATTTAGCTATCGACCCCGCTTCATGGAACGGCGATGGATTCTGGACTGGAGTTGGGATGAATTCGGAAAAGCCGAAAATGGCCGGTTCCGGAGCTGTGCTTTTAACCATTCCAAATAAAGCTGCATTGGACGCCAATGCGGGCCTCGAAGTAAAAGAATATACGGTGGCTGGTTATGGTCCTCCGGTGGTCTCAGACGAAACCAATCTTTTAACAGGAAGTGAGGTAAGGTAGGGAAAATTTGTAATTCGTTTTACGCGCGGTGTCTTTCATTGAAATAACATGTGTGTGTGCGTGCGTGCGTGTGTGCGTGCGTGCGTGCGTGCGTGTGTGCATGCGTTCTGGACACGTTTTCCAACAATAATGCTCCAATAATGCTACAAGGAAAATCAAACTTATATTGGCAAAAAGCCCATTGTAAACAAACCTTAGATGAAAAATTCACCACCATAAAAAATCCACCAAATTCTTTAAAGTTTTTTTGGACATTTGTTTAGGATAAAAATTTAAATAAAAAATAGTTTTTTTTAGTTTTCCAACGGAGCGATTACCGTCAACTTCTCCCGGCCATTATCGCCAGACGAGCAGACCGGAAAAATTTGCTATTATCTCCACTATCTGCACAGCGGGGGACCGTTTTCCGCTGGGGTAAAAATGCACACGGCGAATCCCGTCACGACGGAGGGGAAAGTTTGCTTCAACGACTGCGCAGGTGGCGCCACTGGCGCTGGCGGCAATCCAGAAGAAAGTGAAGAAAAAGACGACGGCGACAATATGGTGACTAGTAAGGAAACCGCTGAGCCGCAAACAACACAGCCTCCGGCCGACACCACCACCCCTAAAATAGGCTCGGTTTTGCGAGCCTCATCCCGAACATTAACTGGAGCATTATTGTTTATTATTGCACTAAAAAATATTTGATTATAATGCAATTTTTAAGTGTGTTCTGTAATGCGGAATTGATAATTTACCAATTATTCTGAACTCATTAAAGTCTTTATTTTTTAAACATTAATTCATCATTTTAGTTTGGACATTTATAATCAGGGAAGAGCGCGGAGCGCTCTTTCCCTCATATTAAATGGGTTAAGTCACTGCGCGGTTAACCGTTGTTGATGGCGTCATCGAAAATCACAAAATCTTATATAGTTTCTTAGCCAATTAAAAATCTAAACATTTTACATAACTAAAATATTACCCATATTTTTCTGATATTAAAAACCTAAAAACTTTTGCTAAACATACCTGAATTTCATACTAATAAGCTTAATTTGCTTAACTTTTTTTTGTTTTTTTTTTGGGTCCCCCAAAAATTTTTTCCTGTGGTAAATATTTGGAGCTGATTTTTTGCACGTAGATGCTAAATTGCCCCCTCACCTGAATTTTATTCTCGTATATGCTCTATTGCCAGTAGTTAAACCTCTGTTCATGTGAAAAACGACCAGTTTTTTTCTAAGT
Organism: Microlaimidae sp. YZB2_3; assembly: GCA_030248175.1. Classification (NCBI taxonomy): domain Eukaryota; kingdom Metazoa; phylum Nematoda; class Chromadorea; order Desmodorida; family Microlaimidae; species Microlaimidae sp. YZB2_3. Next base: position 46,416 of record JASAMX010016998.1, read on the forward strand.
TACGCATTAGGTATTGGGGTACTTGTGTGACACTTTTTTTCCTTACTGAATTACATATTAAGTAACTTCATTCAGTAATACACATTCTCTTGTGGTTATTTTTTTGGTTTAAATTATAATTCCTTACCTTTTTATAAAAATTACTAATTTTCAACGGGAAGAGCGAAAAAATATCCTTACCTCTACTTAGCAGCCATATGGCAACAATAAAAATATTTAAAAAAATAAAATGAAATAAATATTGGGTGACGTGTGAGCGCTGCGGGATACAATGTTTCAATAGACGGAAATTTATCAAAATCGAAACAGAAAAAAGCTCATTTTTATATGGAATACTAAGAAGCTACAAACACTCCAAAATTTTAATGCGAGAAAAGACTGGTCTGGGTAACCTCGTAAAATTGTATGGAACCTGGAAAAACCATTTACAATGGTGTGGTTTTGTTGTTTAAAAATAAAACAACAACCCAGAAAAATCAAGCACCAAACAAAAGTCCAAATAAAGCTAATTTCCAAAAAAGTGGTTAAATCAGGTCTAACTAAAAAAATTTAAACAGAAGAAAAACACACTATTTTATATGGTTCTTTCAGGTTCCATACAATTTTACGGAGTTACCCAGACTTAATTTTTGTATAGTGTACTGCTTAAAATTACATTGAAGTTTTGGATATGAAAATAATTGTATTCATATCATGAGGATACCATGACGTTTCTTTTAAAATGAGTAAATTGTTTAATGTTTTATATCTTTAATAAATGACATTGAATTCAATGCATTAAAAGGCGGAAATTCTAGCAAAAGACGAAACAAAGTTTCGAAAAAAAGCCTTTTATTAAATGGAATAGTATAAAGCTACATAAGTCTAAAAACTAAATGCCAGAAAAGACTGAAACAAGTCTTTTTAAAACCTGTAAATTAATAACAGATTTTGTGAAATTTTCAGAAAAACAAAACCAAATAAAAACAATACGTGTAAGAGCTTTAGTTTGCGTTTTTTAACCATTAATAAAATTTAATTCACATAAATTTCTCTCAAAGTGGATTAACTTTTTACATGAGTTAACCAGCTGTAAATGCCACAGTATTAGTTAAGTCACACGTCGTCAAAACGATACAAAAAAAGTATAACGCAAGCGTCACAGTAACCATGAAAAATTTCTGTCAAAATAAGTTATCACATTACGCATTAAATTTTTTGTATTTTATCATTATTTTTCGTATAAAGCAAAACATACCGCCATATTAACGGTTTTTTAATTATTTGTTTGTGTTGTTGTTTTTGGGTTTTTTTTTGTTTTTTTTTTATTGTGTTTGTTTTTGTTGTCTTTTTTTTTTTGTTTTTTTTTGTTTTTGGGTTTGTTTTGTTTTTTTTTTGTTTGTTTGTATTTTTGTGTTGTGTATTTAATATTGTTTTTTTTTGGTTTTTTTTTATTGGTTTATTTTGTTGTTTGTGTTTTTTTTTTGTCTTTTTTTGTTGTGGGTTTTTTAGTGTTTTTTTGTTGGTTTTGTGTTTTTGTGTTTGTGTGTTTGTTTTTTTTTTTTTTTGTTTTTTGTGTTTTTTTTCTTTTGTTTTTTGTTTTTTGTTTTTTTTCGCCTTGAACAACAATAAAAAAAAAAAAAAAAAAAAAAACAAACCCGGTTTTTAAAATAAAATATCAAGTTTACAGTCCGAAAAACATTTATGAGAACGATATTCTAAAAGCTTTAAAATGAGCTATCAAACATGAAAATCGGGCCATACAGTGAAAAGTCACATTGGAAAAACAAAAAGTGCCGAAATTAAATGCACTACCCTATAGTAAAGCTCCGTAGATAAACAGCTCCGGATTTACTTCATAGCTCCGAAGAATTCAGTGTTCTGTCTGCCCACTCCTCTCCACTTTGAACCGCTGTCCAAAGACAACAAGATCCTCCTATTCCATCTCCGGCGAAGCCCCCCCCCCAATTCAGATTTAATATAAGGCGACTTTGTCTTTAATGTTTCTATTTAATACATAAAACAAATTAGCTGTCAATGTATTTGTTAAATTAAAAGTCGCCTTATATTAAATCTGAATTTTTCAATGTTTTTCGGACTGTAAACTTGATATTTGATTTTAAAAACCGTTAATATGGCGGTATGTTTTGCTTTATACGAAAATAATGATAAATTACAAAATTTAATGCGCAATGCGATAACTTATTTTGACAGAAATTTTTCATGGTTACTGTGACGCTTGCGTTATACTTTTTTTGTATCGTTTTGACGACGTGTGACTTAACTAATACTGTGGCATTTACAGCTGGTTAACTCATGTAAAAAGTTAATCCACTTTGAGAGAAATTTATGTGAATTAAATTTTATTAATGGTTAAAAAACGCAAACTAAAGCTTTTACACGTATTGTTTTTATTCGGTTTTGTTTTTCTGAAAATTTCACAAAATCTGTTATTAATTTACGGGTTTTAAAGAGACTTGTTTCAGTCTTTTCTGGCATTTAGTTTTTAGACTTATGTAGCTTTATACTATTCCATTTAATATAAGGCTTTTTTTTCGAAACTTTGTTTCGTCTTTTGCTTGAATTTTATTTATAATTAATTTTAATTTGAAAAATTTATTAAATAGATTTAAAAACCTAGACGACCCCGTAGTACCGCTTGAGTTATTTAGTTTGGATATAAGCAACTACGTGACAAAAATAAAAAAAATTATTAAATGTAAATGGAATGAATTTTTAATAAAAATTTATAAATTATTGTATGACACATATGAAGAATACTACAATGAATGTTGCAATTCAATTTTTAAATATGTTAGTTAAGGATCTTTTTATAAATAAAAACGTTTTCACCTTTGTGCGTCTTTTATCCAAATACATACGGACTTCATAGCAAAAAAGATATTGAATTTATTGAAAAATTAAACAGACAAATAAAAGATGGCTCTTCCAGAATGTTTAAAATAAAATAAAAATGTAAAAATTAAAACTTTTTAGTGGTAAAACGTAGGTGACAAATTAGGAGGAGACGTACGTTTTATTCATGGGTTCATAAATTATTATTTAGTTTATTCTATTATGAATTGAATTGTTGTATTAACTTTTTTTATGTTTTGTTCAAAAATTGTTTCTTGTAAGAAGTTTTTGGGTACTTTTTGTGTCTCTTTTGATATCAGGAAACAGGAGAAACAGGAATTATAGATAAAATACTCGTAGCTGTAAATGTAGCCGTGGTTTATTTTTCGCCCACCACCGTATATTAATTCAGGCAACGATTTAACAGTGTAAACCATTTCAATCGGTTACGGTCGCTGGTCCTCGACCGCGAGTTATACTGTAAGAATGTAAACGCATTACCGGTTTACCGTTGGAAGAAAAATTTGACCAGTGCTGAGACACGCTTTCTGCTGCTGTTGCGTTGATTAGTCCATTTTCTGGACGAAAAACAATTCTGAACGATTATTGACGAATACAAAAAGGCGAGAGTCGCAGCTAGGATAGTTTTACCTATACAAACAATTGTTTACGACAATCCCGCGCCATTCAACACTTTATTAAAAAATTATCTTTCCTCTAGAGGAAATGCTTTTTTGGTATTTCTGCTTAACTTTATACTTGAGGGCTTATATTCACGTCATCTGGATAAATTTATACCACAAAAGTAGGTAGAGTGTAAAAAATTAATTTGCTGTTGAAAAGAGGCAATAAAAAAAATTCAAAGATCCATTGCCTAATGTGGTAGTTAGTGATGTTTTTACCGATTCTAGGACACGAGGGTACTGGACACGAGGGTACTGGACACGAGGGTACTGGACACGAGGGTACTGGACACGAAGGTACTGAGCTAAGAAAAAATACGTTTGCCACAAATATGTAAATTTTTTAAACTGAATGAGCCGAACTAAATTTTAATCGTTTGAACGTGAAGACAATTAAACGTTACATAAGTCGTTTCGTTTTTAATTATAAATAACATTTTTTCTTGCTTAAATATAATGCAATTTAATAATCAAAAAACTACGCAAATTGTTTAAAAAACATCATACTAAAACACGAAATTTTTAAAGGTTATTTTACACACAATTTTTACCATGGGTTTTTAATAAAAACAATGATAATGTTTGAAGCTATCTCCGAATCTCTGAAGCTTCGAAACCCTGCCTTTGAAAAAACTAAAGAATTACTATTAAACAACCATGAGTGGAACGAGAACGCCATGAAGTTATTTAATTACTGTTTTTTTTCTTCTAAATCATATACTCGTACGAAAATACGAACCGAGTTTAAGTTTTTGCTGTCCTTTTTATATTTAAAATCCTTTCATCGACTCTTGATTAAAATAAATGAGTTTTTTTTTGATAAAATCTCTAAAAATAATAACTCCTGTAAAAATAGATTTTAGCAGTAGAAATTTAAATAATAACTTCTTGCCTTTTTTAGTCCACTCTAGCTTTAGGAATTTACTTGAACACATGTTAATCATTTAAAACAAGGCAAACAAAATGTCCTTTTAAAACCCAAAAACATACAATTGTTAGATTTTTCATGTATGATATTTTATACATTTAAATCTAAGTATAAAGTCGTGAGTTAAATAATCCAACAACGGATCTTTGGGAGTCTTCAAAACCCATTGCACGGTAAACTTTATTTTCCTAAGCCTAAGCAAAACCCAAAAATTAAGCTAAACTTTATCATAATATTTCAATAATAGTGTGCTTTTTAAAAATACCGAATAATTTACTGTTAAAAAAGGCAAGCAATTGTTTTTCGGAAAATATTTTACTAAAATGTTTTATTTGCAATTATTTCTGCAATTATTTTTTCCATTAAGGCATTTTTAAGAATTCATTTTTTCTACACACCACGAAAAATAACCACAAAATGCTTTGACAGCACAATCAAAGCATAACAGCAACCTCAATGCTTATTATCTTTCAAGTCGTCTCATAGATTCTCAAGATTTTTAAAGCTAGTTATTATATAAAAAATTCACGAAAATGTATACAAATTACACGAAAATGTTTTAATGTGATGAAATTATTATTTTTGTTTTATGTCTAATAATTTTATTTTTATAATCCTCTTTTATAAGTCAGTCAAACAACTAAATGATATTTAAATATAATAAACTATTTTATGCAATAAGTTTATTCCGTTTTATGCGGGAAGGTTATGTTTTTTGTTCGTCAGTACCCTCGTGTCCAGTACCCTCGTGTCCCCTTTGCATAATGAATCGATTTTGTTGCCAGGTTGTGGTGAACGCAATTTTTTTAAGCCCAGTACCTTCGTGTCCAGTACCCTCGTGTCCAGTACTCTCGTGTCCAGTACCCTCGTGTTTAGTACCCTCGTGTCCCGTTCCCGTTTCTACCCTCCAATATCATGCTCCGGAGCTCCGGCCATTTATAGCGGAGGAATATCCGGAGCTCTGGCCATTTATAGCGGAGGGATCTCCGGAGTTCCGCCCCTTAAATGAGCGATGTGCAGCTTATTTAAGCTTGAAATACATTTTAAACAACTCTACACTGTAGCTGTAGGACTATTTTTATTGATTTAAATAGGTTTTGGAAAAAATTTAGTTTACAAAAAATTTTTGACAAAATAATTAATATCATTACTTTTTAATTATTCCCGCACTTAGTATAAAAATAGGGCGGAGCTCCGGAGCTCAGGAGGGTTGTTCTGGAGCTCCGACTCGGAGCTCCATGGAACATCAATAGTGGTAATGTTTGTATAAATTTATTAAGTTACGTAAATTAGATTAAAAGTGGAGTAAACAGAGAAGGAACTAAATAATTTTTCTTCAAAAATTATACACGTGCATTTCAAAATAATACACAGTGAAACTTTATAAACGAAGAAAAACTAATATCAAAAATTAATTTTTATTGTGTTCGCGTTATTGTGACGCGTCTATAGACTTATACCAAAGGGCGTTTTATTCCAACAATAAAAATTTTTGCTTTTTCAAAGAACAATTTTTTTCTCAAATTATTTGCCGTATTGATGGCTCACAGATAAACGTATTTCTAGTTCCGGTCTTTAAAAAAATGTTTCCAATTTCGATTAGCCTATAAGTCTACGCAGTAATATAACTTTTTAATAAATCCCATTTTTTAAAGGTATTATTTCTAAATTTCAAATTCTGTCACCAGCACTCGATTTCAGTAGAGGGCACTAATGCAAAAGTGCCCCTTATTTGCTACCGATTTAGGGGCCCTTACGGCTGCGTCATTTCAGTAGACGTTTTTCGCATTAAAGTGCCCCTTTTTATAAGGGGCCCTAGCGCTATTTTTTAAGGGAGGTCGGGACCTCCCTAACTCAATATAAAAAATGAAAAATGATAACAATATATCACGTTAATTAGCAAAAAATAAAAAAAGCAAAGAATACTTATTAAAACTAATTATTTAACAAAATATTTGTACATATTTTAACAAAAAATATCAACATAACCACAAAAAACATTCTTATAAATTATATTGATGGTAAGTTTGTGGAGGAAAAATTTTACAGCTTTTTGATTCAACGACGTTCAAGTTTTTTTCATGATAAGAAAAACTTTAACCTACTATCATCAAAAATATATAATATACCGAAAAAATGTGCAACTACTATATAAAAAAGTAGAGAAAAGGTGGCCTTTATAATGAACCTCTCCATTTAAATGACACTCTCTACTATAATGGCATAGTAGTCATTTTAATTCGGCGAGTTAAAATGGAGAGGAAGCCATTATAATAGCCATTTATTCATTTAATTTCACTTTATATATACAAGTGTAATACTGTCCGGGCCGCACGAGTTTTACCGTGTTGGACAGTATTAAACCAACACGAGAAAACTCGTGCGGCCCGGACAATATTACAATTGTAAGTATATATGAAGTGAAATTAAATCAATGAATGGCTATTATAATAGCTTCCTCTCCATTTTAACTCGCCGAATTAAAACGGCTACTATGCCATTACAGTGGAGAGTGTCATTTAAATGGAAAGGCTCATTATAATGGCCTACTTTTTGGCACTTTTTTATATAGGAGTTGCACATTTTTCGGTATATTATATATTTTTGCTATCATCATTCATCATAAATAGCTATTAATCTGTAACTGTACCACCATTTTTCGGATAAACTCTTTTTTTACAAAATTTTTAATGATTGTGTTTAATCATTGGTTTTTATAATATTCTGTTATATGCTATAATTCTGAACTTTTTCAGATAACGTAGAAAAATTTACAAAATTTTTAATTTTTTTAATGGGTTTTGTTGATTTTGTATGATATATTCTGACAATCTTGGATAAAAAGCTGCGAAATAGTTTAATGCGTTATCTAGCCTGTTTTAAATACACAACCAGAATCATGCCTTTTGTTTTATAAATAAACGCATGGATTTCAACATCAAAAAAATTTTAAATCCTTCGTGATTCCCAAAATAAAAAAAAACTAGAAGAAACCTGTGTTATACTAATCAAGTAAAAATCAATTTAAAAAAATGTTTTTTTATATAATAGTTTCTTTATTTTTCGTTATTAACAGGAATATTTTCTGTGTTTTTGATTAGTTTTCTTAATTTTTAGGTGTTTGAAATTAAAAAAAGTATTTAAAAACCATTAAAACCAATTCCATTGCGCCACAAACTCAAGACGGTGTATAATGCCATGTTTTTATAACTGCGCGAAAGTTTTCAACGCTCGCATTAATCGATTTAGGGCGGTAAATAGGGGCCCTTTATTGCGTTAGGGGCACTTAAGTTAGGGGCCCTTGGTATGGCTCTACTGAAACGAGTACAAGGTAGTGCCCCTAACTCAAGGGGCACTTTTTTTCTTAGGGGCCCTTAAATTTAGGGCCCTCTACTGAAATCGGCTGCTACTCAGTACGTTTTATTTTTGTACAAACCTTCAATTTGTCAATTTAAAGATTTTGTAATTTAAACATTTGCTTTAGATCCTGAAACAAAAATGGCAAAGAAGATATTTAAAAACGTTCAGAAATTAAGCAACGCATTATTTTTGTAAATCTTAACAATAAATAATTGTTAAGTTTTTTCGAGAACCAGCGTAATTAAGATAGTATTTGAGCTATAATAAAAAAATATCGCTGTTATGTTATTTTATGTTTCCCTGTGCAATAATTTACTTGCTACCATAAATAAAGTATCGATAGAGTAGATTTTTTCACTGAATTTAAAGGTGCATGTAATATATAGTAATGTGATCCACATTTTGCACGGTTATTTTGCGAAAAAGAAATGTGGATCACTAAGTTCACTGTCAATTCACGCGCTCGAACATTACAATAGTACATACTATATTTTAATCAATCACACAAATTTAAAATATTCTAAGTGATATTGTAATGGAAGTGACACGGATCATGTAATTTTTCTAGTAAAGAAAACTTATAAAGAATTATAGTGAATTATGAAAGTTAAATTTTATTTGATTCACGTAGTTTTAAAAGTGAAGAAAACTGTTTTCAGATGCTAAACACGTCATGATATTAAGGGCTCTCAAAATGTCATATATGTAGTGTTCGTGATCACGTCATATATGTTTTGCTTTGTGGGAATGGTTGTGGGAGGAGCTAATAGAATCACTTTTAGCCAATTAGTGCTTGGGAAAAAATAAATCTCCAATGAATGAAAGATCTGCTTTTTTCATAAGCACTAATTGGCTAAAAGTGATTATATAACGTATACAGCAATACGTGTATGTTGTCATTATTACTTCGTCAGTCCTGTATATTTTTTTTATTTTTTTGCTTTACTATTTTGTATAATTATATTTTTTTGTTTTAATATCGGATTAGGGGTCGCATTCTGACGCGCGGTTAAAAGTTATTCCGGGATAACTTTTTTTATGTTCTTAAGGATGGGCGAAAAAAATCAATTTTATCCAGGTTAAAACCGCAGTAAATTTTTTCTATTGTTTTAAGTAGTAAGAATTTATCCAACACGAGAGGTGGGCAAATATTTTCTCCCGTGGGATTAATTATATAAAAAATGAAATTTGCGCATTGATTGAAATTTTCATTTTGCGCGACGCGGTTTTGCGGCGCGAAAAAAAAAATTTTAAAAACGTTGCAATCATTTTCTCTCCCATATCCGGCAGTTTTATTACTTTACAATATATTATTTATTTTTTATTTTCATTAGAATGGATTTATCGGAGCAAATGCAAGTGTGGCGTCAGAATGCGAGCCCAGGTTTTATTTTTGCTTCCTTTTCACAAAGTAAGATTCTCCAGACCTGTGCACTGCCCCCCGGGGCTTTATTGAGGGGGAAGCAAGCAGGGGAGAAAGAAAAAAAGAAAAAAAGGGAAAAAAAAGAAAAATGAAGAGGAAAAAGGGACAAAAAAGCAAAAATAAGGTAAAAATAGGTCTAAAATGGCTTAAAATGCATTGAAATAGGCTAAGAACTGCAAAACATTCGCGATGATGGCGTCATTATAGGTCAAAAATGGCGCCATAATTTTAGGGTATTTTTTTATTTTTTGTCGGGAGGAGCATTAAAACGCGGGGGCAAATCCTCCAATAAAGCGGGGGGGGGCATTTCCAGACCGTGCACAGGGCTGACCTATCGATGGATATACTAAATTATCCACACTTCATAAACAATTACTTTCTCACTTTATTGACGTGATTTTTAAAGTCTTTTTATCAGCATTTTTAAAGCATTGTGGTTTTAAAATACCTATCCCCTTCTTTACCCCTTTATTTTGACCTATACGGAAATCGAGTCTCCAAGGGCTTTGAGATTTACCCCTGGAGAAATGTATCTTTTTAAAGCTAAGACAAGATAAGTTGGGCACCTATCTACTAGGGACGTAACCAGGGGGGCAGGGGGGCTACCGCCCACCCCCCCCCCCCCCCGGGATCGGACGGGGGACAGACCTAGGCACGGTTTGGAAATGCCCCCTGATTTATTGTAGAATTCCCCCCCCCGTTTTATTGCCCCCCGCCAAAAAATGAAAAAGCACCCTAAAATTATGACGCCATTTTTGACCTATGATGACGCCATCATCATGAATCTTTTGCAGTTTTTAGTCTATTTTCCAATGCATTTTAAGCTATTTTAGACCTATTTTTACCTTAATTTTGCTTTTTTGTTTCTTTTTTCTTTTTTTTCTTCCTTTTTTCTCTTTTTTTTTCTTTCTCCCCTGCTTGTCCCTCGTTTTATTGCCTCCCTCGTTTCAAAAAAGTTGCCCCCGTGCCCCCCGTTTTGGAATTGCCCTCCCCAATAAAACCCCGGGGGGCAGAGCACAGGTCTGGGGGGAAAATAAGGATAGTGGTTGGGCGGGCGGGGGGGGGAGCCGCCCTCCCCCAAAATGGTCGCCAGATAGTAAAATTGGGGGGTTTTCAGAGGCCAAAAATTCAAAATTTTCTAGCGCCTCGCTAATCGCTCGGCGCCAACCTCTAAAATAGTTTTGGTACCACAATTTACCCCCAAAAAACCAAAAAAATTTTCCGCTTCGCTCAGCGGTCATGTTACATACTATGCGTATGCATATTGCGTATGCATACATATGCTCATGGTCATTCACGGTAGTTTTCAGTCGAGCGATTAATACTAATTTTAATAGTATTAGAATCGCTCTGTAGATAGAGACACTTGTTTTCTGTGCAAGGAGCGTCAGAAGAAACAGGAGCGCTGCTTGAAACTCTCTCAGCAATATGACTTGTATTAAAGTATTAAGCATAAGTGGGCAGCTTCCCGGACTTTTTTGGGGGTATACCCGACGCCCGAAATTTGGTGGTGTCCGAAAAAAATTTTTGAGGTATGCCTCAAATAGCCAGTTTTTAGCGTTTTTAGTACTGGAACCTCCAAATTTTAGGGGGGTTGTCGGCATACATGGGCAAGTTGGTCCGGAGTGGGGGGGGGGGGTTAAACCCCAAATTAGGGGGGTTAAAATCCGAGAAACGCAAAATACCCATATCGTTTTTTTTCTGGAGTGCATTTTACCCATATCGTTTTTCGATTTTGAAGGAAAAATACGTAAAAAACGCTAATTTTAGGTCAAAAAGCCCTTTTTATTGCATTTTTGAGCTTTTTATTGCTTAAAACATTCATTTGGACCTCAAAACTTAAGTTTGGAGGCAGTTAGAAGTCATTTTAAAGACATTTTTTTCTTCATTTTTCCAAAATTGGGGGGGGTTAACTTTTTCTCCCCCCCACTTCTGAGTGGGGGGGGTTAAACCCCCCTTCTCAGAATTTGGGGGGGTTAACCCCCCCCAACCCCCCCCCCCCGTGCCCATGTATGGTTGTCGGCTATAATCGGGATTTTGGGGGGTATAACTCCCCAAACCGCCACCCCCTGCCCAACTATGGTATTAAGTGTATTTAATACTATTTTTAATTGTATTTTATTATTTTTTTATAGAGTAGCTCTGGAGATAGGGATGGATGTTTTCTGTGCCAGGAGCGTCAGAACCAACTGGAGCGCTGCTTGAAACTCTCCCAGCAATATGACGCGGAAACTGAACGTTTGAAAGATGAAAATTCTAAACTGCTAGTCAGGAATAAGCAGCTAGAGTCTGGAATGATACTGGCTCAAGCTCAACTAAACTTTATTAAAAATGAGTTAGTTTACAGTCTTATTTAATTAGTAGTACATGAATTTTGAGTATTTTGAGTTTGCACAAAAGCACAATCATTCCTTAAATGCTGAATATAGGGGAAGGAAAGAAAAAAAATTTCAATACCGAGGTAGGTTGCTTCGTGCTTAGGTGGGCAAGGGGGTTGGGGGTTATACCCCCAAAAAAACCCGACTATTGCCGACAACCCCTATAATTTGGGGGTACCCCGGACACCCCCCTAATATTTGGGGTTCCCAGTACTAAAAACGCTAAAAATAGGGTATTTGAAGTATACCTTCAAAAAAATTTTTGGGACACCCCCCCCAATTTTGAAAGTTGGGTATACTCCCCAAAATCCGGGAGGCTGCCCACCTATTGTAGGGTGGATGGGGTTAAGAAATGAACCAAACTGACTGTAGTTTATAATTTTTGGTAAGACGAGTATAAAGCCCTATGGACAGTAAAGTTAATGAAATGAATGGTTATAATTATACTCATGATTATTAAAAAATTGATTAAACTACCATAAAACTGCAATGATAATTAGATTTTGTATTTTACAGCCAAAACATCACATTTTCATTTAATTTATTTTTTAATAATGTTATTTATTTTTCTAGACATCCAGAATTAGTGTTCGAAATGAGTAGGAAAGCTGGAACGTCCTTAGAAGGCATTGAAGAAGATATGTTTTCTTCACAATCAACAAACAATGAAGGCAGTACTGAATCAGTAAGTGGTTTTTTCATGGTGAATTTGTAACTGTTTATTATAAAATCGTAAATGTAAGGTTTTTCTGGACATCTGTAACTATTTATCAGGGGGGCGATCTCCGCGGGATAGTGAAAATATGTGCCGGTGTCGCGGGATATCTTTTCCCTCTTCTTTTTTCCCCCCGGAAGATCTATCCCGGTAAAAAGCCGGGATAGTTTTTCCCCCCGGAAAAACCATCCCGCTAAAACACCGGTTAATTCTTCCCCCCCCCCTCGGTAAATTGTTTCCCCCCGGAAAAACTATCCCACTTTAAAACCAGGATATTCTTTCCCCCCTCTTTTTATATTGTTGTTCGTTTGTTATGAATTTTAGCTTGATTTTAAGGTTTTGCTTAGGCTGCTTAGGAAAACTAAGGTTTAAAATGGTTAAGGTAGTTCATGGGTTTTATTTCAATAATTTTATAAATTTATGAAAGTATCGTGATAACAAAATAATCATTTTAATTTAATGACGTGTTTTTGAAGAATGCGTAGAATTAATATTATAAACTTTATGGAAATTTTTGAAGGGAGGAAAGAATATACCGGTAAAAACTTTCCCCCTGATTATAAAGCTAAAATAGAAAATTACAAACAAAATTAAAATCGTGAGTAAACATGTTTTAATGGAATTTATTACACAAAAATTGGTATTTGAGCTAATAAAGGTACAGCTATTCCAATTATTTTTAAAAATTCTAAGTTTATATGATTTTAAAATTAAAAAGCATGGGGGAAAATCTATCCCGGTATATTCTTTCCCCCGGGGAAAAAATTTACCGAGGGGGGAAAGAACATCCCGGGATAGTTTTTCCGGGGTGAAAAATTTTTAGGGGGGAAAGAATATCCCTTGACACCGGCCCGTAGTTTTAGCTTAGATTTTACCGAATACCGAATCTTTACGGAAAGTTAGTTCAAAATGAACGCCAAGCGAATCCTGACAAAAATAGCTTTTCAAATTTCAAAATTTTTTTCGGGATTCATTTTTTATTTTCGATCTTTTAAGGGGCGGTTGGCCGAAAATTTAAAAGATAGAAAATTGCGCACAATTATTAAACTTTTGGATCCAAAAAACATTTTGAGCTTCCTACTACATAATTTAGGTTATATTGCATTAACTTTAAAAAATTTTGTCCATTATCAGGTCCGAATAGGTTCATAGGTGAAAACGGTCCGGGAAGCTAGGGGGGGTGGTTACCCGGGGTAAATTGAATTTTGAATTCTAGGGGGCCGGTCCCAGGGGGGTCTGAACCCGCCTAGCTTTTTAGAGGGGTCCGACCCGGGGTGCAAAATTTTAAAATCTAGAGGGGGTTCGGTGTTCAAACCAAAGCAAAACAGTTTTAAACAGTTTTATTAAAGTTAATACAATAACTTTAATAATTGTTCTTTTTATAGGATAATACTACATTTTATTGAATAAAAAGCGATATTCTGGTGTAAAAAAAGTGAAAAAAACATGAATATATGTTAAAAATTTGCGTTTTTGGAAAAAAAATTTAGTATAAAAAAGTACTTAAATTTTCCCGAGTGGGGAGGGGAGGGTTCGCTCCCAAACTCTAGGAGGGGATCAGGGGGAAAAATTCGAAAATCTGGGGGAAGGCAGTGGCGTGCTCAGGGAAGGCGGCCGCCCCCCCCCCCCCGAAATCCGGCGAAGCCGGATTTTTTTCGTAAGGGGGGACCCTTACGTTTTTTGAATTTTGAGAGAGAAAATTTTTTTTCTTAAGTATTAATACAGAAACTTTCCTGATGCCTTCCAAAAGCATATTAATAGTCAAAAAACCAAATTTTCCCCGCTTCGCGGGTAGTTTAAATTGACAATTTATCTCAGTTTTTCAATTTCAAATCGATTTTGCCGCTCAATAGTTAAGGCATACATGTTAAATAAAACTACTATAAAAACTATTAACTTTTTATTAATGTTTTAAACACATGTTTTAAATGGATAGGAATAAAAAAAACTTAAATTTTGTTTTAATTATCATCTTGAATTAAAATTTCTAGTGTATTTTAGTGCCTTAAATTAAAAATTTTCTCCCCCGGGGGGCATTCTGCCCCCCGGACCTCCCTGACAAGGGGCTCTGCCCCTTGACCCCGCTGGGAGGCTCTCGCCCCCCAGACCCCCATTTCTGGGGGGCTACCGCCCCCCAGACCCCCTTAGGGTTAGTATGTATCCCCCCCAGACCGCCCCCCCCCGAAATGAAATCCTGGGCACGCCACTGGGGGAAGGGGGTCCCCTAGATTTTTGTCTAGGGGGGGGGGGCAAAATTTCGAGGCCAGGGGGGGTGGACCCCACCCTACCACCCTCCCTTTTTTCACGTATGAATTGGATTGTAATAATACCACCTTTTGTGTCACTTTGTTTTTTACTCGAAATTTCGAGAGAAAAAAATTGGACATAGCTTATTAATGTATTGCCTCATACTTATCTAAAACTAATAAATTATATCTCACCTGATAGAAGAGAAAATTTTCTATTTTATAGGCTCAGTTTTTTTGTAAAAATAATTTTTTAACATTTTTTATGACACTTTGAAAATTGATAAAATTTTTGAAAAATTTGCCTTATTTTAAAAATTCGCAAACATCCGATAATTTTGAAAAAAAAAAAACAAATTGACTTTAAAAAATACGTTTCTTCGTTAGAAAATTTAGTGGGGGTCGTTAGAAAAATGTTGGTCGAAAAATTAATTTTCCAATTTTGGCCATTTTTCAAAAACGCACAAAATTTGGTGTCTTACGCGATAGTTTATAACTTTTGTTTCAGAGCAGCTACAAAAAAACTAAAAACGTCATTTTAAAGACGACAAAATGGGCTTTTACATGTTATATTTTACGGTATTTGTAAATGTTTCATAAATTTTTGAGAGAATTTTGCTTTTTAGCGTAATTTTGCACAAATTTTCGAGCGCACGTTTTTTCAATTTGCGAACCTAAAAAATTTTTTTGACATACCAGGGTCATACCAAACGTTATGAAAAACGTAATGGACGACACAAATTATGTAGTAGGAAGCTCAAAATGTTTTTTGGATCCAAAAGTTTAATAATTTTGCGCAATTTTCTATCTTTTAAATTTTCGGCCAATCGCCCCTTAAAGTAGAACTTCAGAGTTTTGACCACTTGGACTACATATCATATAAATAAATATCGCATATCATTATAAATATTAACTTTTGGCCCATAAAAGTGGGGTGCTATAAAAAGTTAAGAATCTGTGCTATCCAGTGGTTATAAAAACATCACCGAAACGTTTGTCCAGTTCGCAACAGATGTCCATGAATTCTACCTCTGAAAACCACAATAAGGCCTTTTAAAAAAAATTGATTCGTTATTTTTGGGCGAAATTTTATAATAAATTAAGGTAATGTAGGGGGCAACTTTCAGAGGTGGTTTGGGTTCAAAATGATCTCAGGATTTTTTTTAAATTGCAAAAAAGACTTTTTACAAAAATATATAGTAAAAAAATCCTGAAGTCCTTTTTTAATCGTTTATAATAAAAAAAATGGTAAAAGCCTATATCTAACTATTTCCAAACTTTCGTTTAAAAATAACGAATCAATTTTTTTTAATTTTCGTTTAATTTTTTTTTAATTGACGCCGAGAAACTACATTTTGAACCATTCCTTTAAAAGGTGCTTTTAATTGAAAATCCCCGCGGACCCAGTAGCCGAGTGGTTAGTACGTCGCGCTCGGATCCTCGGATCCATGGGTTCGAGTAGTCGCTCGACCATATTTTTAATGCCGAAAAATAAATTTTTTTTTATTTTTTAGCTTTTTAATTTAAAAAAATGTTTTATTATTTAAGATACGCTAAATAGAAAATAAAAAAATAGAATATTTTTGGTAATAAACTTTATTAATGTTTTGTATTTTTGACATGTATTTTATTGATGTTATTTGATGATTGTGGACGATAACGTTTTTTTACAGAAAAATGAATGTCAAAAATTGAATCAGCAGGTCAAACTACGTATAGTAAGATGTATTTAAAAAATCTGTCGTCAAAAAAAAAACTGTGAAGTTCTACCTTAAAAGACCTAAAATAAAAAATGAATTCCGAAAAAAATTTAAATTTAAAACGCTATTTTTGTCAGGATTCGCTTGGCGGTCATTTTGAGCTATTCCCTTAAAGATCCGTTGAGATTAAGGTATTTAAAATCGAGGCTAAAACTACGGGCCGGCAAATATTTTCACTATACCGCGGAGATTGCCCCCCTGCTATTTATTATAATATCGAAAAAGAAAACTTGCTATAGCCACTTAATTGCTGTAGCAACTAATAAAATCAACGTTAAATACTAGACTAAAGTTAAATTCTATCAGGGCGAAATTGACTAGGTGGTAAAGTAACCACTCGTTCTTCGAAAAAATATCACGTGAAGAGAAACACCTGACGCAACTTAATAATAATTGGCTACATCATTTCTAAAAACCTTTTTTTATTATTTTTATTTTCAAGCGTTTATTCTTTATTTCTTCCTGACGGCGAGCGGTTACGCCCTGAATTTCAGCCTGAAGGATTTTAACTTTAAGCATAATTACGGTCAATTATTATTCCTATTTTTTAATTTATTTATTTGTCAGGATTTTTTGAAATAAAATTCACGCAGTAGGTACTTTTATTATAATACAAAGTGTTCATTTACTACGTTTCCATTTTGACACCATGTAATTTTTTTAATGAAACCAAAACAATAGTAACAAGTTATATTTATAGTGCGCTCAACATGGACAGGTAAATTAGTATCTTTAATTATCAATTTTTTTTTCAAAAGAGAATTGGATTAGTTTGTTTGTATTTTTATAGAACCAAGAAAGCCGAGAAGTGCCTCTGTTAAAAAGAAACTTACAACAACTTGGAGAGCTTGCTAGAAATTTAGAGTTTAAAAAACATTTAGCCGAGCAAAAAGTGATTCAACTAAAAGCTAAAATAAGAAAGGTATTCGTAATTTTAACTTGAAAAACGATAAAAACATTTTGTTTTTTTGCTATTAAACTTAAGTCCCTTAAAGAATAACTTTTACGAATCAAAATCCTATGATACTCGAATCAAAATGGAACAGACACTTTTATAATATTTGACCGATCAAGCCGAAATTTTAAACTGTTGTTGCCTTTGTTAAAAAAAAAACTAAAATAGCATAATATGAACTAAATAGGTCTTGTATTAAAGAGGTACTATTACCAATCAAATTTGGTATGCTCCTTTAATACCAAACCTTACCCCTGCCTCCAATAGCCCAAAAAAGTTTTTCATCAAAATATCTTCAATTGTTCAGGAGATATGACCCCCTAAAATGGCCTTTTTCGTCAATTCTATACGTGAGCGATTGCTCAATGGGTATAAAAATTTCAGTTACAAAATATGTATTCAAAGAAAGCGGCTACTTTCTACTTTAATTTGATACCTTGATCGTTAAGATTGGTGCAGTATTTGTAGAGATATTGCGTTTCCTGTACAAAAAACCCTCGATTTTTTCGTTAAAAAAACCAAACGACGGCAGTGATTTGATTAAGTTTGCCCAACGTTTTTGCCGTCACTTCGTGTTTTTAGCGAAAAAATTGAGGGTTTTTTGTACGGGAAACGCAATATCTCGACAAATTATGCACCAATCTTAACAATCGAGGTATTAAATTAAAGTAGAAAGTATCCGCTTTCTTTGAGTTTATTTTTGTATCTTAAACTTAAATATCCATTGAGCAATTTTTCAAGTACAGAATTGTCGAAAAAAGACATTTTTGGAACGTCATATCTTTTAAACTACTATAGATATTTTAATGAAAAAATTTTTGTGGGCTTTTGGGGGCAGGGGTAAGGTTTTTACAAAAAAATCATCAAAATCAAAGACAAAAAGTTTGACTCTCTGCACCGCACCTTTAAAGAAGTATTGTATTTGGGTTGATATAAAATTAGATGGAATTGTATTGTGGCAGTGCTTTTTTAAAGGCATATTTAGTTCTCCGCTATATAGGATGCATATTTATAGACAGAAGAAGAGAATATTCCTTTGATGCTAAGGGTTTTTTTATAATGTTACAAGAATTGTCTTATTTTTTTGACTTGCTTTTGGTGACTTTTATTTCGTTACTCGTTCTAATATTTTATTTTTATAATTTAAAAAAAGTAATGATTTTTTTGTTTTGTGAAGGAAAGATCTGATAACCGTAACTATGAAATTCAACTAGAACGCCGCAGTGATTGTTTAAAAACTGTAAAGCAAGAAGATGATGGATTAGATTATTCTGAAACGAAAACTAAATCCAGCATGGAAACGGAAATTTTTAGACTGAGTAAAATGGCGGAAGATAAAGAGACTGAAAACCAACTACTGAAAAAGTAATTTATGATCTAATTAGAAGTATATCTTTTATGTTTTTATTTTAGTGTTACCACATTATTGTGTGTATAATATTTTGCAAATATTTTTCATCCAATTGCATTGTTTCTCACAAAAATATAATTTATCCTCTTTTAATCTCAAAAACTCTTTCTCTTGGGTAGCTATTTTTTAATTTTCGTTGTTTTTTTTCATGTGAGCTTAAAAAAGACGTGGCTCACACAGACCTGTGCACGGTCTAAAACTGCCCCCCCCCGTTTTATTGGAGGGATTTGCCCCCCCCCCCCCCCCCCGTTTTATTGCCCCCCCCCCGCCAAAAAATAAAAAAGTACCCTAAAAATATGACGCCATTTTTGACCTATGATGACGCCATCGTCGGGATTTTTTTGGTTTTTAGCCTATTTCAATGTATTTTAAGCCATTTTAGACCTATTTTTACCTTATTTCCGCTTTTTTTGTCCCTTTTTTCCCTTTTCCCTTCTTTTTTTCTCTTTTTTTCTCCATTTTTTCTCTTTTTTTTTTCTTTCCTCCCTGCTTGTCTCCCCCCGTTTCAAAAAAGTTGCCCCCCGTGCCCCCCTCATTTTGGAATTGCCCCCCTCCCCCCGTTTTAACCCCGGGGGGGGGCAGTGCACATGTCTGCTCACAGACAGTGTGACTGCCGAATTTGCTCTAATACCCCTTAAAATAGGAATTAATTATTATTATAAAAACTAACAAGTTTATTTGTTTAATGTGATTTTTGTAGAATTTTTATATAATTCAGTTAAAAACAATAAAAATACATAATTAATGTTTTTATAATGTTGAACATAAATAAATTAACGTAAATTAACATCTTTTTTTAATATATTTTATTCAATACTTTAAAATTTGTCCCCCTCTACTTAATTTGTGTGAGGGGGCGGTTATTGGTTTTGAGGTTATTCAGAACTTTAGTTAATCAAAAAAATAAACAGAAATCCGAATTTTGAGGTGTACAATCCTTAAAATTTTAGAAGAATATCCTCTAAAAACCCGTTTTTACCGTTTTTTAGTGCTGATATGATACCTCAAAATTGTAGTGCAAAAATCTGATATTTTGTACTCAGTAGAAGGAGGTGTGTTCTCTAGTTAGAGTGGAATCATCCCCTTAAGCAACTAAGTTTATACTGCAAATTTAAAATTCTGTGTCAATATTGTTTCGGTAATATCATTTAACTTATCCATACACAAAATACAATTGACAACACCAGAAATTTGAGAGCTCCTAATTTTATTTTTTTATTTAGAGTCAGAGATGAACTCCTTGTAGCAGCGGAGAAAACCTTGCAAGACTGGAAACGTTTGAAAGTCGAATGTATTGAAGCAGAAATTGAAATAAATAAAGTATAATTTTTTTGTGTCTTGTACAAAAATTATTTTAACGACCTACATGCGTTTAAGTGTAATTGCAGGACAATCACAACAACTGACGAAACAATTTGCATAATTTAAGAACGATATAACTCTAAATTAAACATGTTTACAGCAAAACTTTTATTTTGTTAAGCTTAGTTATTAATAGAAACCATGTTTTAATAGGAAAGCTTTTATCACAAATAGTGTTCACAAACTATAAATCAAAGTAGTATTTAAGATGTTAATGTTTATTGTTTTGCGCAAGCGAGAAAAACGTAAAAATAAAATAATTTTTTTTAGCTAAACGAGGCGCTACAAACTCAGAAAACTGAGTTCGAGAAACTGCAGGCGTCAATGGACGCGCGCGACGCGGAGCGCCGCCAACTGGAGAGAAAATTACACGAATTAGAGTCCCAATTGGAGCAACAGCTAGACGTCGAACAGCCCAAAGGCCTGGAGGGTGGCAGCTTGCGGGTGCCGGTAGGCATGGATTCAGGTAGTCTGGCAGGCCTGGAAGGCGGCAGCCTGCGGGAGTCGGGCGGTGACTCCCCGCCGGCTGTCAAGCGACCCAAATTGGAACAGGAACAGCTGGTGTGCAAACTGGAGGCCAAATTCGAGATTCTAGAGCAGGACAGGGAGCGGCTGCAGAACAAGCTGGAGGAAAAACAGCAGACGTAGGATGATTTTAATCAATGTTAAGGCTCGTGCATAGCATAATTATGCTTTGTACGGCGTAATAATTCAAAAATACTTCTTAATCAATACCAAAGTGGACAAAATATTTTTAAGGTTTTTTTTAACTCCTAAAAAAGCGAAAATATAAAATCACGACAGCCCTTTTCATTCTCTCGATTCTCAGAATTTGGACAAATTTTTAAGAGTTACTGCGATCATTTACATTCGAAATTTACATGCTCAATTCCGTTGCAAAAAAATGTTTATAATGAATTTTTGGGGATCCATAAAAATATGGAAAAAAATATATGCGTTTTTTAGCAAAAAAACACGTATCCAAAATATATGCGTTTTTTAGCAAAAAACGCGTATCCATAAAAACTAACCATTACAGTCTAATGAACTCCTGAAATTACGCTTAGGTTTTTTTTCATGTTATGTACAGACGTGTGGACTGCACTGCCCCCCGGGGGTTTTTATTGGGGGGGACAATTCCAAAACTGGGGGCACGGGGGGCAACTTTTTTGAAACGGGAGGAGGGCAATAAAACGGGGGGCAAGCAGGGGATAGGTTAAAAAAAAGGAAACAAGAAAAAAAGGACAAAAAAAGGTGAAATTTGAGTAAAAATAGGTCTAAAATGGCTTAAAAAACATTGAAATAGGCTAAAAACTGCAAAAAATTGGCGATGATGGTGTCATAATAGGTCAAAAATGGCGTCATAATTTTGGGTACTTTTTGATTTTTGGGCGGGGGCAATAAAACGGGGGGGGGCGAATCCTCCAATAAAGCGGGGGGAGGCATTTCCAGACCGTGCACAGGTCTGTATGTACTTCATTTTTTTAGCACCAAAAGTCGTTTAGCTATAATACAATTCTGTGCATTACATTTATTATTATTATTTATTTTTATACCATTTTTTGCTAACTTTTTACAATCGATTGGCATTTTTGAAAGCGTTGATTGTTAGCAAATAAACTTTTTTAGTGAGAACACGCTCTGCGCAAAACTAGAAGAGCAGAAAAAAAGAATACACGATTTGGAACAAAACGTTCAATTTTCCCCGAAATTTCTCAGCATCAAATGGGAGCGGCTGTGCTTTTTGCGAAAACTGAAAGACTTTGGTCTCAGTTCGCGAGAAATCCGATCTCTGCAAGTCCCTCCGGGGAAACACGAGTTCACATTCGACGCCATGAAGAGGCTGGAAATTGAAATCCTTTTGGCGGAAACTACGACCGTATCCGCCGCGAATTCCCCGAGATTTTTGCCGGAATCGTCGCCAAAATCGGTCCCGCCGCGGCCTCCATCGGTTCCGATCAACCAGGAGCTTAATCAGGGCAAGTTTTTAATTTTTTAGTAAATTAAAAAATACTACCTTTTCTATACCGAGGCCGATACAACAGATAAACCGCACATCACTCCACACATAGAAGGTAACATACAAACACTCCCACCGACCACAAAAATACATCAAGCAAACAAAGCATTCACAAAACTCATTATTCAAGCAGACAAAACGCATATTCCCAAAGGTCACATTAAGCATACGAACAGGCCACTACCCACAACATATCATACAACCCACACAACACCGCACAGACAAGCAGACCCCACACATCCAGGCATACAACAGCTAAACAAACAAATACAAAAACAGCAGAACATAAAGCAAACATATGGCAGCAACACATCACAAAACAATTTACCCACAAACACAACTCTCACAAACTATACAACACAATAGTACAACTCAACAACAAAAAACAACGTACAGACAAAAACTGGGCAATCACATTCAACACAAAAACAATCACTCGCCCATACAATATGAGTATAGCAGCACATTTCAACAAAAAATTTATACAATCCACAACTCAAACAAACAAAACATACCGCAAAATCACACGCGCAATCAAACAACTAAAATCCACACCCATCACACTAACAATACAACAAACAATCACAGCAATACAACACAGCAAAACAAACAATTCAGTTGGGCCTGACGACAACACAAACATACACCACCTCAAACATTTAGGCAACAAGCACTACAATACCTCACACACAACTCTATACTAACATTATAAACACTAACACAATACCACACAGTTGGAAACTCTCCAAATACATTCCGATTCCAAAACCAAACAAAAACATCAACAACAGCCAATCATTCAGGCCCATCTCACTTATATTTGCACTCGCAAAAACTTGCAAAAAAACCATACTCCCATACATTCACAAGCAAAATAAAAAACACAACACACCAACACGGCTTTAAAAAACAACACTCCACATACACAGCACTACAAACACTTTACACTCACATAGCAGCAGGTTTCAACAAACCAACACCGCACAGTTGTTGTAGCACTGGACATGTCCAAAGCTTTCGACACCGTCAATCACCACACATGCATACACAAACTTGCACAAACACACAAGTACCAACAACAATCACAAATCAAAACAAAAACTCATAAAAACAGGAGTCCAACAAGGCTCCTGTCTATCACCCACACTATTCAACATCTACACCGCAGACACTCCAGCACCACCACCAAACGTACACACCATAACATATGCAGACAACATCACAATATATGCATCACGCCCAAACCACCACATAGCACAACAACAAACACAACCATACTTACACGCAATACAAACATGGACAGACAACAACCAACTCACACTAAATGCAAGCAAAACAACATCCACACTATTCACACCAGACCCTGCAGAGTACAACACAACTATCACTACAAATAAACAACACAACACTCATCACAACTAAAAACCCAAAAATCTTGGGCTCACTTTTGACCCCAAGCTTACATTCAACACACACATCGCAAATACACACAGCAAAGCACGCAAAACACTCAAAATCATAAACGCACTCACAGCAACAACGTGGGGTAAACCAAAAGAAACACTTACACACATACAAGGCAATAACTCGACTAATAATCGAGTATGCCAGCACAGTCTGGGGCCCCATAACATCAAGCACACAAATCAACGAACTGCAAACAATAAAAACACTGCGCTCAAGGTCACAACAGGGCACACCACAGACACAAACACAAACATACACACAGATGCTAAAGTCCTCCCAATAGTAACACACATTCAACTCCACGCAAAACAAGCTAAATTGGCAGCCATGTACACAAACAACCCACTTAACTACTTAACACAACAACTTGCACCCAGCAGGCTCAAAAAGCAAACAATCTTTCACAACAACAACTACATAACAAACATTCCAACAGACATACACAACAAAACATACAAAGCACTAAAACAATAAATCCACACAAACACAGTCACAAACCACATTAACAACAATCCAATAAACCCAATACTTCAAACAAAAGCACCAGCAATAAGCAACAAGGGAGAAAATCTTCCTCGCGGGGTCAGGAGAACCCTCGCCCAACTCAGGGCGGGGAAATCTTCTTTTACCTACACAGAATCAATTCCACACAATACACATCACCAAACTGCCCGCTATGCAAAACACAAATACACACAACACAACATCGTTTCACAGGCACACACATTAACACGACCTTGGGACCAGAAGACCTTTAGGCGAACCCCGCAGCCGTTGAAGGTTGCATTTTAGGTTTTCATAAAAACAGCAAAAACCCATAAAAAAATAAATAATAAAAAAACAATTTCGGCCTCATAAAAACAAAAAACAATTATTTCAAACAAAATTTACTGTAAGTAAATTACAGATGTTTACACTAGTGATGTTCTTACCTTCCAATATCATGCTCCGGAGTTCCGGTCATATAAAGCGGAGGGAGCTCCGGAGCTGCGCCTCTTAACTAAGTGATTAAAATACATTTTAAACTACTCAGTTTTGTAATTGTAGAAGTATTTTTAATCATTTAATTAAGTTTTGCAAAAATTTTGTTTACAAAAAAATTTGACAAAATAATCCATGCCATATTTCTTTAATTTATTCATGAAATTAATATCCAAATAGGGCAAAGCTCCGGGGGTTGCTCGGAGCTCCGGGGATGGCTCGGAGCTCTGGGGGTTGCTCGGAGCTCCAGGGGTTGCTCGGAGCTCCGGGGGTTGCTCGCAGCTCCGGGGGTTGCTCAGAGCGCCGGGGGTTGCTCGGAGCTCCGGGGGTTGCTCGGAGCTCTGGGGATTGCTCGTAGCTCTGGGGGTTGCTCGGAGCTCCAGGGGTTGCTCGGAGCTCTGGGGGTTGCTCGGAGCTCCGGGGGTTGCTCAGAGCTCCGGGGGTTGCTCGGAGCTCCGGGGAACATCTCTAGTTTAAACCCCCATGAAAAGGTTTTTGAGACAATATTATTGTTCTTATAGAGCATTCCAATCAGATCTCAGACGCTGAAATGAAAAAATTGCAGGGACAAGTGAACGATTTCCACCGGCGATTCGATCAGCACCGTGAGGAGCGAGTGGAACTGGAAAAACGCCTCGAAGACACGAACGAAGAGCTCGTTTCCGTCAGCCTTAAACTGAACCTGAAAGAGCGGGAGTGCTGGGAAAAGTCGGCGCAGCTCACGCAAATGTGCCGCAGGGAGGAGGAGGGGCGGCGTGATCGGGAAAAATTGGGCGCCAAATTGGAGGAAATGTGCCACCGGGAGCAGGAGGTGCAGCGGGAATTGAAAAAACTGGGCGCTAACTTGGAGGAGAAGCTTTTGGAATTG
The DNA here is from genome assembly GCA_030248175.1 of Microlaimidae sp. YZB2_3. NCBI lineage: Eukaryota > Metazoa > Nematoda > Chromadorea > Desmodorida > Microlaimidae > Microlaimidae sp. YZB2_3. The sequence continues at coordinate 71,808 of JASAMX010016998.1, forward strand.
GAGGCGGCGAGGAAAAATGAGGATTTTTTACGGCAGGATAACGAGAAGCTCCGCATGCAGATGGACTCTCTAATTAAGGACACGGAGGGGAAGGTGAACGAGCTAACGCAGAAAAAGGAGGCGCTTGTGAACGGAGTCATAGAGAGGATTAAAAACTTGGCTTCTCAACACCCTCGGGTAAGTGTAAGTGTTTTTTTTTTTTTGACTGATTTTTGTCAAAACAAAAAACCGGCTTTTTTGCTCACTGTGTTGCGTGAGAAATTAGTTTAAATTTCTTAAAGTTAAAGTCTTTCAGAAATTAGTTAAAATTTCTTAAAGTTAAAGTCTTTAAAAAATTTCAAAATATTTTGAAAGTTTTAAAAGGAAAGAGAAAGTTTCCACCAAAAAAAAACAACAATTAAATTGACGACAAAAAATGTCACTGTCGGTGACTGTGTAGTGCACAAATAGTTCAATAACACCTGTAACAGTTTTTTTAACTTAATTTCGTTAAAGATTCCCTTCGATTGACTTGTTTGATATATTTCGAAGGACATCACCTAGTTAATCCTGAGTCAATGTGGCACCAAAAAAGGTCAATTTTTACCTTTTGGAATTAGACTTTAATTTGTTTTATAATAAATATTAATATAATTTAGGCATTTTCGAATTTGCCAAAAGTAAAAAAACTGAAGTTATTTATTTTGGAAATCGGAAACGCTCTCGGTTATTACAAGGGAAATTTGGACGACGTCAGTAACTACCTCAGCGATTTGAAACAAGTGGATCAATCCACTACCACAGTGCTCCAACACACGGTTCTCTGTATAGAGCAGTTTAAAGAAAAAATCGAAGAATTAGAGTTGAAAGTAACTATTGTTTTGTGTGTTTCTTTTTTCCTGTAAACAGAGTAATAGAAGTAAAGATTTTTGTTTTTCATTTAGCCGACCAATTTGTTTACGGAAATCGTTAAAGCCAATTGATCACTGAAGAACGTAAACGTAAACCACGAATTAATATCAAATATCACTTGTTTTTTAAGTTGACGTTTTGTGCATCTATCAAAACGGAAATTAAATACTATGTAAAGTTTTTTTTTTGGTTTTTACTAAATTATTTTAATGTAACGTGGCACAAAGTTGTGGGTTGATATTATTCTCGTGACTATGTGTTAATTTATTGACACCCTAACTTAAACTTTTAGATTGAGAAGTATGAAGAAGCTCAGGAGGAATTGAATGAGCAAGTAAAACTTTTGTTCAATGCAAAAGAAAAGGAGAATAATGAAGAAAATGGAAACCGCATAATGTCTTGCGAAGCTTGTATCGTTAGAAAAAGTATTTTAATTTTCTTTTTGTTTTTTAGTTTTTTTTTGGCTTAATTTGTTTTTTATTTTGCTGTATATTTTTAAAAATATACAAAATTAATAACGACATTTAAATTATTGCATTTAGGTTAAAAACCGCTACTTTTGAAAGAAGAAAAATTTACTGCGTTTTATAGCTTTTCATTGCTTAAAACACTCATTTTTTACCCCAAAACTTGAATTTAAAAGCAATTGGAATTGGTTTTAAAAGTATTTTTTTAAATTTTTGAAAATTGGTGGGGGAAGCTTAACCCACTTAACACTCTAACCCCTTGACTCAGAAGTGAATGGTTAAACCATACATGGGTAAGTTATTTCTAAGTGGTTTTATTCTTGATAAAAATACTCCGGACCCCAAAACTTGAATTTAAAAGCAATTGAAATTGGTTTTAAAAGTATTTTTTTAAATTTTTGAAAATTGGTGGGGGAGGCTTAACCCACTTAACACTCTAACCCCTTGACTCAGAAGTGAATGGTTAAACCATACATGGGTAAGTTATTTCTAAGTGGTTTTATTCTTGATAAAAATACTCCGGAATGCATGGTAAAAATCAAATCCGTATGTTTTTTTTGTACATAAAACTTTTAAATCTTATTTTATATTGAATCCGTTAAAAAATGTTACAGTATTCGCCCAACTGGAACAAACTAATGGAATACAAACGTACATTTTCATAATAATGTCTTATAATAATTGTTATGTTAGTGTATTAATTGCAGGAAACGCAAGTAGCAACAGCCGTCAGTCGTCCGATCAAATGTCAGAATTTTTAGAAAGCGCCAGTAGTGGACCGCCGCCCGGGTCCTTTTCCACTGAACCGACGGAACCCGACCCGGGCCGGCCCGCCGACTCGCATAACGAGAATCAAATCTCGTTGAGCGAGTACAAAACTTTGCAGGAAAATGCGCAGCTTCATGCGGAAAACTACAGGAAAAGCGAGCGTCTGCTGGCCAAATGCAACAAAGAGAAAGCGCTGCTGGTTGTGGAAGTGAGTTTTTTTTAATTTTTTGACCGTTTTTTAGTGTACAATTAGACAATTTTAATTATGTTTTAGTGTACAATTAGACATTATTTTTCAATTAACAGTTAGACATATTTTTAGTGTTCAATTAGACAATTATTCTTCTCGAGATTTAACGATTAGTAACCGGATAGGTTGTTGCTTTTTTGCATAAATTTAATTTTATTTTCGATAGGCTAAATTCCTGAGTGAAAAAATAGTTTAAGTATTATTGGCACCTTGCACTGAAACTGGTTACATAGAGTATGCAAACACTAGCATTGTTCCCTGAGCGGAAAATGCCGTAATGAGGCAAATTGTTTAAGGGAAGGGAGTGGTGAAATAAAAACGGAATAAAAGCGGAGATTTAAAAAGACCCAAACTTTTCTTTAAATTAAACAAATTTTAATAAAAACATACGAAAAACTAATGTATGTATATCAACTAATATTAATTTAAAATGTAATAATCTAAACAGTAAAGCATAAATAAACTGTATAACTCCCTCTAAATTATACTCTCCCATTTTATTTGCCGAACGAACGCTGCATGTAGTTTTTTTAATGCGGAAAAATGCAATGCAATACAAAATTCATGCTTTACCGTTTAGATTATTACATTTTAAATTAATATTAATTTTTTGAATAAAAATTGTTTCATTTAAAGAAAAGTTTGGGTCTTTTTAAATCTCCGCTTTTATTTCGCCTTCTTTTTACCGCTCCGCTCCATTCCCTTAAAAATTTGCCGCATTACGGTATTTTCCGCACAGGCAACGCAACAATGTTAGTGTTTGCATACTCTATGTATGTAATCAGTTTCAGTGCAAAGTGCCAATAAATAGCAGTCACAATAATAAAAGTAACGCTAAAATGCGCTATTTCTGGAAATTAACAGTTTCCTAAAAATTTCTACAGGGCGTAATTTTACTTAGGTACCACACTTCCAGTTTTCCGTATGTCCAAAACCAATTTTTATTTAATAGCTAATTCTTTCTTTTTTATGTTTAACGGTTTAACGGCCAACATTTCAAAATTGAATTCCTGCTATCGAGTTTTAGTATTTGAGAATCGACAGCTGACAAAATGCAATTTTATTGCAATAAGAAACTATTGGTTTTTTTATTTGGTTATTTTAGATGGAAATCATGCGAGAGTCGCTCTCCAGATTACGGCGCAAAGAATGAATTGATAAAGACAATCTTACTGTCTTATGATATGATGTAAACAACAAACTTACATCCCGGTTGAAGTTTAAACACTGCCTTTACAGATTGTTGCAGCACAGTCATTTATTTTAAGTGATTTAAATACTACTGATACTCAAACTTATTCGCTTGCCGATATACAAGTTATCTTTTTAATAAAGTAAAGGCTACGCTGGTTTCAGGGGCGTAGCCAGGATGTGATAGATGAATGAGTTACGCAGTTATTCTGAAAGTATTTTTACAAAAAGTTACAAAAAGAATTTTTAAACGACATTGGAAACATAGAAAAAAGCTACGGCTTTCTAAAAGTCTGAAAATAAATGGGGTTTTTAAGGTAAAGGTTTATTTTTAAAAAAATGCATACCTTTAACATAATAGTTAGTTAGCCTTTTTGTACGCAAGAAATTGTAGCAAAACATGATATAAACACCTTGTTAAAAAAAAATGTCGTAAATGAAATTTATGGTTCGGGGTCTTTAGAGCCACAAGCAGGGAATTCGGAGCCATGAGAAATTTTTGGGAACTTGGAGCCAAGAGCAATAGGAACTTAGAGGCTTTAAGACAAAATTGGTTTGGGGTTAGATTTAGGCTTCGCTTAGGCTTAGGTAAACGTTTTGGCGAATTTTATTTTCGGCTCCAAGTTCCCTACTTACGGTTCCAAGTTCCCAACTTTCGGCTCTAAGTTCCAGCTCCAAGTTCCCAAGGCTCCATCGACCCTAAATCGAAATATATGAAAGAAATGCAGAAAAACATTACGAATTTTTAAGTAAATTTCGGAGTTAAGAGAGCTAAAACTGGATAAAACGCACATCTAATCTAATCATTTCTTAGCTACGCCCTTATCCTTAATGTTTTTGTTGTTTTATTTGTATAATGCGGTAAACGAAGTAAATAAAAACAACGGGTAATATTAGTGTTCCGATAGTTTTTAAATTTAGTAAGTAATTTTGGAATTTTGTAGCGGTTTTAATTTTGTAAATTTTTTATTTGGCAAAATATTACTGCAAATATTATTCTGGGGAAGGGTCGCTGGTTCAAGCATGGGCGTAGTCGGGGGTCTAAGGGGTCTAGACCCCTTTTTTGGGTCGCCAAGGATAAAAATTTGGGGGTCTAGAATGACCATTTTTAAAAATTTTCTCGCGCTTCGCTCCGCTCAGCGCTCGATAATTTGGTCTCTGCTTCCAAATTTGTGTTACTTTGTTTTGTAATCTTGGTTTGACCACGTCAGACCCACCCCATTTTTAATCTTTTAATTGGTCTCCAGTCTCCACTTGTGTTTAATATTTGAAAATCGAAGATTTTAAGGTATTAAATTGTTTGTAAACACTTTTTTTTGTTTTACAGACTTATTTTCATTGAATAATGGGGAAATAATGAAGTATGTGGCATAAATAAGGTAATAAACACTCCGCGCGAAGCGCGGAAAATTTTTTTTAGCCCTTTTATAACGATAAGAATTTTAACCCCCCTAGAACTCCTCTACCTCTTTCCGAAATTTTGTTCAGAGTTGGACTCCCTCCTCTTTTTTTCCGAAATCCTGACTACGCCCATGAGTTCGAGCCCAGCTTCAAGGCCCAATTTTTAATTTAATTGAAAAACTGGGTTTTTAAGTAGAGTCTACACAGTAATATTTTCTAAATAATAAATTTAGTAAGTAATTATTAAAGCAGTCAATATTTTTTAACAAGTAATAATAAGCAATTTAATAATAAATTTAGTAAGTAATTATTAAAGCAGTCAATATTTTTTAACAAGTAATAATAAGCAATTTATATGCAGTAATAAGAATTTATAGGCAGTTTCTAATTTTCAGCGCGCTGAAAAATCATTTTTTAAACACAGTTAAAGTAAGCAGAAAGCCCTTTTTTAATCAGCTAAACAGTTTTAAACGCTTTTTTTGCTTTTCCTAACCCTAAGCAAAACCTAAAAATCAAGCTAAACTTTATCATGATTGAGTTTCAGATTTTTCAGTGCGCTTAAAATTACCACTAGCGCGCTGAAAATCAAAATCTGTCAATTTATACAAAAATAACATGAACATCTAGATTTTTATTGTGGACAAAAAATTTTTACAAAAAGAGGGATGGACTTGCCTCTCCAACCACAAAAAAATTAGGCTAAATGAGATATCATTGAAAAGCTTATAGTTGGGTGGGGGAGTATTTTTATAAGGCGAATCAAATAAATAAAATTAACATGGACATCTCTATTCTGGACAACACATTATCGCCAAAAGGGGAATGAACCCGTTTTCCCACCTACAAAACAAATAGGACTAAATAAAGTCTCATTACAAACCTTGCAGTCCAGGGAATATCATAAAAGAGTTAAATTTTGAAAAAAGTTACCAAATGAATTGAATCCCAAAAATACAAATTATTTATTAGCCGTATGGCTGACACGGGCTACTTGTTTGTTTAAAAAACACCAAACTGTCCAATTCTAATATTGGTCTTTGCATTTTTCCCAAAAAATTTTACGAGGTTATTCAGATATGATTTGACCACAAAATAGTCGGCAATTTTTTGTAAGTTCTATCGCTAATAAGTATTTAAAATTATAATTGTAGGTAAAATTTGGTTTAAAATATTGTTTTTTATTTAAGAGCATAAGGGTTAAAAATCAATCAATGTTTTAACAATTGCTAAATATTCGCTTCAAGAAATTATTGTAATATTTTACGCTTGCACGAAGTGTTTTGTTTTACATAAAGTCCTCTCAAAATCTCATTATTGATTTAAAACGAGGTTGTGTAATTAAGGTTTGTTCAAGTATAATTTTATTATTATGTTATTGTTAAACCAGCTGTTTATTTTAGTATTAAAAGTAGTCGTTTATTCTTTGTTTCGAGACGTATCCTGCCGTTTATGGTTCTATATTGGTGGTTCTATATTTTATAGTTTAAAATTTTGTCTTCCAGTAATTTTTTTGATCTCTATATAGGTAACCTTCCTTCGGTGTGTAAAATTTTTCAAACCTAACTTCCGCTATTGTTTAATCAGCTGAATATAAAATATTTCTTGATAATAAGTCACGATGGTCAAACTCCCCCCATTCAAACGGAAGTTATTCAGTGTTAAAGATCTTCACGGAGTTATGACGTCATCATAGATAAACACAGTCAAAAAGTTTGGGGGGGGTGTTTACCCCGGGTAAATGACATTTCAAAATCTAGGAGAGGGGTCCTATGGAGGGTCGACCCGGGGTGGAAGATTTTGAAACCTAGAGGGGGGTCAGGTGGGGTCCAATTTCCGAAGCAAAATACTTTTAAACCATTAAAAGTTTAATAATAGTTTTTTTAAAAGATAATACTACATTTTATTGAATAAAGAGCGATATTCAGGTATAAAAAATGTGTAAAAACATCAATTTGTGTTAAAAATTCAAGTTTTTGGAAGAAAATTTATTATAATAAAAGTACTTAAAATTTTCTCGAGAGGGGAGGGGGGTCAGATTTCAAAATCTAGAGGGGGGTCAGGGGTAAAAAAGTCGAAAATTTGGGGAGAGGGGGGCCCCTGGATTTTTTTTCTAGGGGGGGTGGACCCCACCGTACCCCCCCCTTGTTCCTCTATGGACGTCTGATCTCAAATAAACGTAGAGATCTCCAATTTTTAGCTCCTCCCACAACCATTCCCACAGACCAAACATATATGACGTAATCACGAATACTATCTATAACATTATGAGGGTCCTAAAAATCCTGACGTGGTTGTCTTATTTTTTACAAGCTAAAACACACTTTCATTTGGCGGAATTTTATTTGGAAAATTGGTTAGCGAGTGACAGCGCATGTTCTGTTGTGTTTTTTTTTAAATAAAATATAATGAACAAGGAATATAATAACAAAATCTTGCCTGTGAAACACCCGGAAACACGAAATCATGGTAATTAGAGATGGGCAGTACCGGTTTCGGATGTTCCGGCAAATTTGGAATTCCGGTTCCGTATTTTTTGGAAAATCTCAATTCCGGTTTCTGTTCCGGATTTTTGGAATATCTAAATTCCGGTTCTGGTGTTCCGGGGGTTTTTAAAGTTTAATAGGCAGTTAGGGTTCCGGATGTTCCGGGCAAAATTTGGAATTCCGGTTTCTGTTCCGGATTTTTGGAAAATCTCAATTCCGGTTCTTGTTCCGGGGGTTTCGCAGTTTCGCCCATCACTAATGGCAATTTTACAAATAAGCCAAAATGTTTTTCTGGACGAAATATGAATGCTACTTGAAATATTGTCAGTTGGACAGTCCAAAGGGCAATCAATCCTTTTGACGCTGAGGTTGTCCTTTGGACTTTGTCCAAAAGACGTTTTGGCTTAAATATGAACCAGCCTTTACGCTCCGGAGCTCCTAAAAGCGGAGCTTCGGGGAACATCACTATTTATCAGTTATTTTCGCTTTGGAGCTGCGGAGCGGAGCTCCGCTTCCCAGACGTCCGCCCTATTTTCGTAGTATTTTCATCAATAATTAAAGAAAAATGCCATAAAATATTTTGTCAGACAATTTTTGAAATTTTTTCGAAACTATAGTTACAATTGTTAAAAATGCAAGTAGAATAGAACATATTTCACGTTTAATTAAGCTTAAAATCGCCAATTTAATAAGGGGCTAGCTCCGGAGAAAGCTTTGCCTTAAATTGTCAGAGCTCCGGAGCATGAAATTGAAGGGTAGGAACATCACAATTGTTGTTGATATCTTGTCATTTGCAAAACTACCATGTATAATAGACGCAATGAAAACAAAAAACTTAGAATAAAATACTTTATGCAATTCATGTTTAGTTCCAAAAGGAGTCATAGATTGCGCAATATCGATGCAAATTTTTAAACACCGAGGAGTCGTCTAATTGTATTTTCATGAGCCTTACAATGGGGCTCTTACATTTTTTTATCTGTTTGTAAACGCCACTGTATTGTTCAATAGACACATCCCCCTAGCTCCAGTAAAAATATAAAAATCAAAAAATTGCTATGCTAAAGTATGTCTTAAAAGAAAATTAAGTGCGTTTTCTAAAGTAAGGTGCGCGTTTTTGAAACGCGCTCCTCAAAATAAAAAAAATCCGTAAAAATTTTATAGAAAATTAACAAATACTTAAAATCCATGTTGCAATTAATTTTTTGTACGCAAAAGCTAACATAACTTGTGCAATATCAAAATTATTTTAAAAAACAAACCATCATTTTATTTGTATATAAACGAAGAACACAGTGGTGTTATATGAGAATTTGATATTTTATTGGCTATTATTTGTTTGTTTTTTTTTGTAATTAGTGAATAAAATACAATATTCCGATAACATCATTTTGTTATTCGTTGAAATATACAAATAAAATGATAGTGATCAATTGCAACATGTATTAGTTAATTTTATATAGGCACCTTGCACTGGAACTCGGTTTATACATAAAGCATGCAATATACATAAGCTTCACCATAATGGATAATTACCGTATCTCCTACTTATCTTTCGTAGTATGCAGATCAACCCATCAAAATTTCGTGCGCTTTTGATCGGTTGATCTGCTTACTACGAAAGATAAGTAGGAGATACGGTAATTATCCATTATGGTGACGCTTAATGTATATTGCATACTTCATGTATAAACCGAGTTTCAGTGCAAGGTGCCTATAAAACTTTTTAACGGATTTTTTTTATATTTTCAGGAGCGCGTTTCAAAAACGCGCACCTAATTTTTTTTTAGAAATTCCACATACTTTAACATAGTAATTTATTGAGTTTTGTATTTTTGTGGGAAGAGCTTAGTTAAAGGGAATGCGTGGTTTTTAAAATTACCTCAATAGTGCACAAGTTTTGCGAACTAAAAATTAATTGCATTGTATTTTAAATATTTGTCAGTTTTAGTACGTCTTTCAAACACACGTACTTAATTTTTAAAACTTTTAGAACTTTTTCTTCAAAACGGTTTAAATGTAACATGCTTATTGAAAAATTAAGCTAATTAAATAAGAGTAAATAAATAAATAAATAATTAATTAAGTAAATAAATGAGAAATCTCCTTTAAGAATAAGCGCGACAAATTGTAATCATTTATTTAAAAAATATGGAAATAAAATATTAAATGGTAAAAATATTAAAATACAAAAATATAAAAACATGTTTAAAAATTAAAAGTCTACAACACCGGGTGTTCCCAGGCGGTCTCCCATCCAAGTACTAACCCGGCCCAACGTTGCTTGACTTGGCAGATCGGACGGGATGCCGTATTTTCAACGTGGTATGGTCGTAGACACTGGTATTAGTTTAAAACAAGTATTTATACCACATATGTTATAACTGCGTTTGAATTTAACGTGTTTTTTTTTTTGAAAATAAAAAGTTATATCAAGAAAGAATGATTGCAAAGATATGTCTGTTAGTTTTTTCAATAATTCGAACCTTTTAAAATATTCATTTAAAATTTTCAAATATGCATTAATTCGCGGCAGTGGGTATACATCTTTCTTTGTGATGTTATTAGGGCGCCTGCAGTCCATAGGTGGGCAGGGGGGGTTGGGGGGTTATACCCCCCATGGATTTTGCTGACACCCCCCCCCCCCTTAAATTTGGGGTACCCGGGGACACCCCCCCAAATTCGCCTCCCGGAGAAAAATTTTTAAGCGTTATATAAGGACTAAAAAATTTTTATTTATTTATTACCTTGTTTATGTCGGAGTGTTTATTACCTTGTTTATGTCATATACTTCATTTTTTCTTCTATTATTCAACAAACATTAATTAAACATTATTAACCTTTTATTAACGTTTTAAACACCTGTTTTAAATGTAAAGGGATAAAAAAAACCTTAAATTTTGTAATAAACATCATCTGGAATTAAAATTTCCGGTGTATTTCAGTGTCTTAAATTAAAAATTTTTTCCCCGGGGGGCATTCTGCCCACCGGACCCCCATGACAAGGGGCTCTGCCCCTTGACCCCGCTGGGGGGCTCTCGCTCCCCAGACTCCCCATTAATGGGGGGCTCCCGTCCCCCAGACCCCCCTTCAGGGTTAGTATTTACCCCCCAGACCGCCCCCCCAAATGAAATTCTGGGCACGCCACTGTTCTAGAACACCAAGTTTTTTTCATTGGCAACCCAAAAGGGGGGTCGAACTCCAAATTTTTCCTTTTGCCGACCCGAAAGGGGGTCTCTAGACCCTCCTGGCTACGCCCATGTATGTATATAATCTTTAATTAAATATAAGATTATGGATTAAAAAAATTGTGATACTTCACTTTATAATAAAGACAATATAATTACTATTCTATTATTACGTAATTATTAAAAAAAATTATGATTTCTAATCTAATTCTAAGAATATATAAATACATTATTATTAAAAAAAATTAAAAAATAAAATTTATAAGTTGCAATAAGGTTCTATTTTAATTTTACAGTTTTAAAGCATTTATAAGCTTGTTTTACGTTTTTTACGCGTTTTAAGCCATTTTAAGGCAGCGCGGAAATATTTGGTACACCACCCTCTCAAAATTTGGGTCTTTCCAGACATCCCCCCTAAAATTTGACTCCCCCCCAAAATCCGAGAGGCTGCCCACCTATGCTGTAGTCCACACAAAACCTATCGGTTCTGTCCTTCTTCTTAACGATTACTATGGGCGCAGCAAAGGGGCTGTTTCACTCGCGGATGATACCATTTTGCAGGAATGCTTGACTATATTAGTCTGTCCTAAGTCAAACTTCCCTGAGGAAAACACGTTCCTATTTCGACGAATCAGCGACTTAAGCTTAAGTTTCTGGCTCTCACTCAAATCACTATCCGTCACATCTAACTTTTTCACTGGGTCAAATCCTGAAGAGGACCGATTTGACGGCAAACTGTAAATTCCACCGACACCGACCAAAATCTACCGTAACTTTTAGTATTATGCAAATTTTAACCATATATGACAGTATTCAATTCTAAGTCACCTCCCAAGAAATCACTATTTTGAGGCAGCCCCTTACAAACAACCATATCCTTAAAAATCTTAATAGTAAAAACAACCATATCCTTAAAAATCTTAATTTAAAATTTCATATTGCGAAAATTTGCATATTGCTACCGTACAACTTTAACCATTTTAATTTGTTCGATCACTGCGCACTAATCACGCAAAAAAAAATGTGCATTACCTAAGTACGACCTGGGTCATACGTGGAGTTTATCACGGTAAGGTTGACGTACAACACTGGTCATACAAAATACCGCCACCGTGAGACAAAGGCTTCACGGTTATAACAGGGAAAAGGCCATCACGTCAACGGGTTCCACATTAAATACCATATTTAAACAATTATTCATCAACTAACTTAATTTGGAACAAAAATTCAATTTTTAAGGGGTTAAAGTTGCCTAATTTTTATATCAAGATAGTCAAAACCCTCCCATTAAAAGGAAATTGTTCAGTGTTAAATATCTTCACAATTTCGGCGGACGCTTACTTGTTTTATTGTTATGTTTGTAAAGTGTGGCCTCCTCCTTTCAAAAATCCTGGCACAGACAGGCCCGGTTGAGGAGAAGGATCCAGCCATTTTTTTTTAGTGAAAAAGCATTGTCTAGCATAAAGATGACTATGTTGATCCTTCCAAAAAATTATTTTGGCTTTTCATGACTCTTACCAATAAGTCAATTCAGAGAACAAAAATGTTTTTAACTTCCAAAAACCCACCCTTTAGTCGATAAGCGTTGTCCAGCATAAAGTTGTTTATGTTAGTTTTTTTTAATTTCAACCCCTCTAGGCATTTTTTGGTCAATGAGCTTCCAATGATACCTCTTTCAACTTAATCCGTTTTGCGGTTAAGACGTTGAAGACACACACACATCGCACATATATTTAAATATTAAACGATCTGTTCGTTAACAAAACGAAACATTCCTAAAGTTTGTGCGCAGTACAAGTATTTTGTGGCGTAGATATAAAATATACCGTTTTAATTCGCCGACGCACAGAAAACGGTCCATTAACGCAGACCGGTGCACTGCCCCCCCCCTTGGGGTTAAAACGGGGGGGGGCAATTCCAAAATGGGGGGACAACTTTTTTGAAACGGGGGGGGGGCAATAAAACGGGAGGGGCAACAGGGGGGAAAGAAAAAAAAAGAGAAAAAAACGAGAAAAAAAGAGAAAAAAAGAAGGGAAAAGGGAAAAAAGAGACAAAAAAGCGAAAATAAGGTAAAAATCGGTCTAAAATGGCTTAAAATACATTGAAATAGGCTAAAAACTGCAAAAAAATTCGCGATGATGGCGTCATCATAGGTCAAAAATGGCGTCATAATTTTAGGGTACTTTTTCATTTTTTGGCGGGGTGCGGGGGAGAAATAAAACGGGGGGGGGGGGCAAATCTTCCAATAAAACGGGGGGACATTTCCAGACCGCGAACAGGTCTGATTAACGGCATGTTAACCGCGGACCAAATTAGCTGGGCTAACGGTAATTCCCATGGACCAACATGGACCATGCCCATGAGGGGTGACAGACTCACTTTAACAATACAAAACAATATAAAGTTGTTAGTGCACCTCAGGCTTAGGCTAAGTGTCAATCTAAGCCTAAGCCGTTTAAAAGTTAAAACTAACAACTTTATATTGTTTTGTATTGTTAAAGTGAGTCTTTCACCCCTCATGGACATGGTCCATGGTAGTGTTGTAAAAAGTTACTTTTACTTAAACTAATAAAAGTAAGGGATTTTGGATTACTTTTACTTTTACTCGACTTTTGAAATTTCAATTACTTTTACTTTTACTCTTACTCGACTTTTGAAATTTCAATTACTTTTACTTTTACTCTTACTCGGATTTTTTCTAGCAAATACTTAAATTAATTTAAGTAAAATTTAAGTAATTTTAAGAAATCAATTTCTTACGGGCTTGTTGAAAAATGAGTGGCAGAAGAAAGTTTTTTAAACCGTAACACGCTAAACACCAGTTATTTAGACCAAAAATTTGTTAAATTAAAAATTTTTATAGAAAACTAGCAACAAAACATTGGAACGGAGCTCTTGAATTTCAAAAAAGGGCGTTTTGCTCTGTTTCAAAATTACTTTCATCATACTTTTACTCTTACTTTTACTTAAAAAAATAGGTCTTACTTTTACTTTACTTAAATAAAATTTTGACTGTTACTTTTACTTTACTTAAATAAAAAAATCACAAATTACTTTTACTCTTACTTTACTTAAATTAAAATTTTTCGAATTACTTTTACTTTTATTTAAAATAATCGAAACTCGTTACTTTTTACAACACTAGTCCATGGGAATTACCGTTAGCCATTAGCTGAATATGAAAAAAATCATATTTATTTATAATTCGCATCGCGCAGGAAACAGCTAAAGCATTGAAAAATGCATTGAAATAAGCTGACCTTTTGTTAGCAAAATATTATATCAATTACTTAAAAATTCTAGTATTAATTCTTTGTCTGGATCTTGACTTTGGTATTTTCATTGTTTTTCAAAACATCCTGATTAAAATAATGAAAAGTTCATTCTTAGTCATTGTGACTAAAGAATTATATTTTTGAGGTCTTTCTAATAATTTTATAACAATATTTAGTTTTAATATTTTTATTTGACAGATTAGTGTCATAGAAGAAATATCACTTAAAAAAATGTGAGCATTTTTTTATTTACATTTCCCTAATGTTGGCGCATGGTTGGTTAGCTGGACGCTCCCGTAGTACCTACGAGTTATAGTCAACGCAAATTAGTAAATTTTTTGATACCGACATTAGTTTTTTTTAAATAAATTTTAAAACCGTTTTTTGGCGTTTCTTTATCTTTAATTCCACAAGCATCTCTGACATGGTATACTAGAAACGCACTTCAAAGGCCATACTTTTCCTTCCTTTTACTTGATTAAGTACAAAGAATTTTTAAAATGGGAAGGGGGGATTATTACCTCCTCCCTTCCCAAAAAAATTTAAAAAAATATTTTCCTTGAAATAAGTATTCTGTTCGCAATATTAGCACCATTTTTTGATAAGTTTAGGAGAGAAAAAAACATTTTGAAAAAAAAAATAATTTATGGTATGTATGCACACTTCTGAAGTTTTCATGGAATTAGTTAAACACAAAAAAGGAGTTCGAGGATTCGAGAAACATCCCTCGGTATTTCCAAAGCAACTTCCCACGCGACTAACGTTGAAGCAAGGAAGAGCACAAGCCTGCTGCATAGATGAACAAGGGGGGGGGGGTCAGGGTGGGGTCCACCCCCCTAGCCTCGAAATTTTGGGGGCCCCCCTAAAAAAAAATCCGGAGGGCCCTCCCCTCCCCCCCAAATTTTTTAACCCTGACCCCCCTCTAGATATTGAAATCTGACCCCCCTCCCCTCTCGAGAAAAATTTAATTACTTTTTTTATACTAAATTTTCTTCCGAAACGTGAATTTTTTACACAAATTCATGGTTTTACACCCTTTTTATACCTGAATATCGCTTTTCATTTAATAAAAAGTAGTATTATCTTATAAAAAACTATTATTAAACGTTTAATGGTTTAAAAGTATTTTGCTTCGGAAATTGGACCCCACCTGACCCCCCTCTAGGTTTCAAAATCTTCTACCCTGGGTCGACCTCGACCCCCCCTAGAAAGCTAGGAGGGGTTCAACCCCCCCCCTCTAGGACCCCTCTCCTAGATTTTGAAATGTCATTTACCCGGGGTAAACACCCCACCTCTGGCTTTTTGACCGCGTTCATATATGGCTTGCTGCAGCACTGAATCATAAATTATTATGAAATGAATTGGCTATTTTAAAAGTGAATCATGATGCAGGCCTGTGCACGGCCCGAAAATGCCCCTCTTCCCATAGTAGGACAGCCTCCCCGATTTAAAGGGTTAGTTTATAGCCGACTCCCGAAATATAACCCAACACTGCCCAATAAATGTCCAATAAATAAAAGAAAGTACATGGCACAATAAAACGCAAGAACAATTTTTAAATCGCATCTTTTTTTTTTCAGTTTTTTTAGTTAGCTTGGAGTAGCGGAAATTTTTTTAATCGATCGTTATGGAAGCATACAGTGTTGCTTTACTACTTAATGAAACAAAAACAAATCCATATTCTAATTTTACTTTTGAATATATTTGGGATTAGAACATACATGGGCAAGTTGGTCCGGAGTGGGGGGGTTAAACCCCAAATTAGGGGGGGGGTTAAAATCCGAGAAACGCAAAATACGCATATCGTTTTTTTTTTCTGGAGTGCATTTTACCCATATCGTTTTTCGATTTTGAAGGAAAAATAGGTAAAAAACGCTAATTTTAGGTCAAAAAGCCCTTTTTATTGCATTTTTGAGCTTTTTATTGCTTAAAACATTCATTTTGACCACAAAACTTAAGTTTGGAGGTAGTTAGAAGTCATTTTAAAGACATTTTTTTTCTTCAGTTTTCCAAAATTGGGGGGGGGGGGGGTTTTAATTTTTATCCCCCCCCCCCCCACTTCTGCGGGGGGGGGGGTTAAACCCCCCTTCACAGAATTTGGGGGGGGGGGGTTAACCCCCCCAACCCCCCCCCCGTGCCCATGTATGGATTAGAATTACATTTCGCACCTCAATATTATACATACTTGTAGCCATGGGCGTAGCCAGGATTTCGGAAAGGGGGTCTAACCCTGAACAAAATTTCCGAAAGGGGGGTGGGGTTCAAATCCTTAACATTATAAAAAAGCTAAAAACATTTTTTTGCGCTTCGCGCGAAGTGATTATTACCTTGTTTATTTCATATACTTTATTATTTTCCTATTATTCAATAAAAACAAGTCCATAAAACAAACAAAAAATTTTTTACAAACAATTTGATACCTTAAAATTTTCGATCTTCAAAACATTAACAACTGCAAAATGAGTACATTAAATTACAGCTGCGCAATACAAAGTACGAGAAAATGTTTAAAAATTACTTCTTCTATCCTTTAAATTTTTATCCCACTATATAGCAATCTAAAGAGGGGGGTCCAGTGTGGTTCAAGATTACAAAACATAGTAACACAAATTTGGAAGTGGAGACCAATTAAAACAATAAGAATGGGGTGGGTCCAGCGTGGTCATAATAAAATTACAAAAGAAAGTAACACAAATTTGGAAGTGGAGACTATAATTAATTAATTAATCGAGCGCTAAGCGGAGCGAAGCGCGAGAAAATTTTTAAAAAATGACCGTTCTAGACCCCCAAATTTTTATCCTTTTATCCTTGGCGACCCAAAGGGAGTCTAACCACAAATTTTTCCATTTGCCGACTTAAAAGCGGGGTCTAGACACCCTAGACACCCTCCCATGGCTACGCCTATGCTTGTGGCGATGTGGCACTTCTGTAATTGTTCAGTTTTATTAACGATTTTCGGTCAGCAGGAGTGGTATGCTGAAGGTTTAATCCGACTTAAAGTTAATCTGAGATTAGCGATTGTCCACACACAGTAAACATACTAATAGTATTGATTGAATAATCTTGGTTAACGGAGTTAATAGACTTAATCTCAGATTCAATCGTCACTAATCAGAGATTAGCGGAAAAACTCGCAAATTTTTAATCCACCTCCGGAGGTCGGAGGTGGTTTAAAAATTTGCATAAATTAACAATTTAATCTCGAGTTATTGACGATTTAATCTAAGATTAAAACTAATCTCAGATTAAATTCGTTAAACTAGATTATCTAATCGATACTGCTAGTCTGTTTACTGTGCGTCGACAATCGCTAATCTCAGATTAACTTTAAGTCAAATTAAACCTTCAGCATACGACCCCAGGTTTATTCCAGTAAACTTACGCCGCAAAAATCTTATTAAACACACACTAACACACAACTTATTGAATAGCAATTTCTACCGTATCAATAGGAATAATTCTACGTGCTTCTTTATTTTATTACTATCTATACAATCAACAAAAGAAAACAATTATCAAAATATCTACGAAATCGCAAAACTTTTCCGCTCCGACTCTTTCATAACTGACCAATTAGGTGACGGCGTGCCGGCGGCTAGCCAATCAAAATCCTCCAATTTTTCCCAATTATTTCTACCAATACATAGTCCGGATTGTTCGAAAAGTTTTTCCAAATCCGGTTCCTCGATAGAATACGGTGCTACGTATATTTTCGTGCAGTCCTCTATAATTCCGGAGCTGGTTACGTGAAGATAGACTCTAATATCCGTTGACGAGTGCATTCTAAAACGGAATAAATTACGTTATAACCATAAATGAACTTGGCCACCGGAGCTAGGAGAATTTCCTCGTGTAAATGGTATTTTAAAATCTAGGAAGGAGGGTCCTAGGGGAGAGGGGGATCTGACCCCCCACCCTCGAGTTTTTTGGGGGGAGGGGGTGGTTGACCGGGGGTGGAAGAATTTCAAATCTAAAAGGGGGTCTAATATTGAACAGCAAAACGCTTTTAAACTACATTGATCTTTTATAGCATAATACATTTTATTGAATAAAATACACTATTCAGGTATAATCAGGGTGTAAAAATAAAAATAGGTTTGTGCTAAAAATAGGTTTTCGCAAAAAAATTACCACAAAAATTTTTCTGATTGGAGATGGGATGATCAGATTTAAAATTCAGAGGAGAGGGTCAAGAAGAATAAAAAACGAAGATTAGGAGGAGGACTAGCTTTTGTTCCCAGTATCCAGGCCTGCACGAGGTGGGAATGCAAAGCGAAGCGAAACAACACCTATCAACGCATCGCCTTCAAATCTGGACCAAACCGAAACCAGTCAACTCTGGCACCTTTTTGGCACCAGTCAACTCTGGCAACCATACCTACACGCAATACAAGCATGGACAGACAACAACCAACTAACATTAAATGCAAGCAAAACAACATCCACACTATTCACACCAGACCCTGCAGAGTACAACACACAATTATCACTACAAATAAACAACACAACACTCATTACAACCAAAAACCCAAAAATCTTGGGGCTCACATTCGACCCCAAGCTTACATTCAACACACACATCGCAAACACACACAGCAAAGCACGCAAAACACTCAAAATCATAAACGCACTCACAGCAACAACGTGGGGTAAACCAAAAGAAACACTCATACACACATACAAGGCAATCACTCGACCAATAATCGAGTATGCCAGCACAGTCTGGGGCCCCACTACATCACACACACAAATCAGCAAACTACAAACAATACAAAACACAGCTCTCAGGGTCGCAACAGGGCACACCACAGACACAAACACACACATCATACACACAGAGGCTAAAGTCCTCCCAATAGCAACACACATCCAACTCCACGCAAAACAAGCAAAATTGGCGGCTATGTACACAAACAACCCACTTAATTATTTAACACAACAACCTGCACCCAGCAGGCTCAAAAAGCAAACAATATTTCACAACAACAACTACATAACAAACATACCTACAGACATACACAACAAAACTTACAAAGCACTAAAACAACAAATCCACACAAACACAGTCACAAACCACATAAATAACACTCCAATAAACCCAATACTTCAAACAAAAGCACCAGCAATAAGCAACGAGGAAGAAAATCTTCCTCGCGGGGTCAGGAGAACCCTCGCCCAACTCAGGGCAGGGAAATCTCCTTTCCTCTACTCCTACCTACACAAAATCAATCCAACACAACACACATCACCAAACTGCCCGCTATGCAAAACACAAACACACACAACACAACACCTTTTTACATGCACACACATCAATACGACACTGGGACCAGAGGACCTTTGGGCAAACCCCGTAGCGGTTGCTGAGCTCCTCCGGGAGTGGGAAGAGGGGGTGAGCAAGGCGAGAGGAGTGCCGGACGGATCTACCCAAGGTTGATAGAAACCCTGGAAACTGGCAAACTCAACAAAGGACTAGCTTTTTTATAGCGGAGCCCAAAAAAATCAAGGTTTGTGTGGTAACCTACCCGACCCACCCCACGTCGTCTTACCTACCAAAATAATTACACCACTGATCTCATCCATAGGTAGACAGGCAGATCTGTGCACTGCCCCCGGGGTTTAAACCGGGGGGGGGGGGACAATTCCAAAACGGGGGGGGGGCACGGGGGGGTAACTTTTTTGAAACGGGGGGGCAATAAAACGGGGGGCAAGCAGAGGGGAAAGAAAAAAAAAAGAAAAAAAGAAGGGAAAAGAGAAAAAAGGGACAAAAAAAGCGAAAATAAGGTAAAAATAGGTCTGAAATGGCTTAAAATACATTGAAATGGGCTAAAAACTGCAAAAAATTGTGATGATGGCGTCATAATAGGTTAAAAATGGCGTCATAATTTTAGGGTACTTTTTCATTTTTTTGGCGGGGGGGGAGGCAATAAAACGGGGGGGGGGGGCAAATCCTCCAATAAAACGGGGGGGGGTCATTTCCAGACCATGCACAGGTCTGGACAGGAGGGGGGTTGGGGGGTTATACCCAACCAAAAATCCCGATTATAGCCGACACCCCCCTCCCCTCCTAAAATTTGGGGGTACCCCTCTAAAATTTGAGGGTCCCATTACTAAAAACGCTAAAAATGGGGTATTGAGGTACCCCAAAAAAAATTTTGGGACCCCCCCCCCTCACAAATTTCGAGGGTCGCGTATAGCCCACCTCAAAATCCGGGAGGCTTCCCACCTCTGATCTCATTTTTACTATTACAAATCCACACAATATTTATGACTTTGAAAGTCCTACTATTATGCATCAATGTCACCTTTTTATTTTCGTCTCGTTTCATTATTTAAAATTTAGATTTATTTTTGAATTTTTATTCTTACAATTAAAATAATATATATACCCAGACCTGTGCACTGCCCCCCGGGGTTAAAACGAGGGGGGGCAATTCCAAAATGGGGGGGAGCACGGGGGGCAACTTTTTTGAAACGGGGAGGGGGTAATAAAACGGGGGGCAAGCAGGGGGGAAAGAAAAAAAAAAGAGAAAAAAGGAGAAAAAAAGAGAAAAAAAGAAGCGAAAAGGGAAAAAAGGGACAAAAAAAGCGAAAATAAGGTAAAAATAGGTCTAAAATACCTTAAAATACGTTGAAATAGGCTAAAAACTGCAAAAAATTCGCGATGATGGCGTCATCATAGGTCAAAAATGGCGTCATAATTTTAGGATACTTTTTCATTTTTTGGCGGGGGGGGGCAATAAAACGGGGGGGGCAAATTCTCCAATAAAACGGGGGGGGGGGCATTTCCAGACCGTGCACAGGTCTGTATACCTGAGTTGTTGACAGGCGACGACCACGGTGCAGTTGCTACAATTTTCCACGAAAACGCTAGTGCGAACCGGAGCGCATATTACCGTACAGCCGCTGCACTTTTCCACGTGCAGGGTGCCGGGAGAGCCCGATATTCTAATTTCACAATTGTCCAATTCGCTGAGTAGGTAGTCCCTTCCGCTAACATCATCTTTCTTTAATCGTATTTTCGAATCTTTCAGTTTAGATAAACATTCCTGTTCTTTCTACAAAAAAAAAATTAAATAGTTCACATTTACTTAGTATAATGTAGCAATGACTTTTTTTACATTTTTGAGACAGGAGTTATACCCCATCAACAACCATAAAGCTGCCGATACTCCTCCTTCCAAAAAAAATATAAATAAATTATACCCTACAAAATCCGAGAGGCTGCCAGCCTATGGTTAACCCCCCGTGGCCAAGCCCAAGTATGTACCTTCAAATTCTAAAAAAGGAGTTTAACCCCTCCCCCAAACTTAAAGAACTGTAAAGTAGCCCCATTTTAATGGGAAATTCTAAACTTATATGAATTCAACAACGCCGCTTTTTAACACTAGTTTGAGTTGTAAACTTGTTGGTCTATTATTATTATTAGAAAAATGTTTTCTTTATAAAGGCCATGCATCCTTTTTTATTATAATTTCTTTTAAAAACCTCAATAGAGTCAAAAATTCCAAAAAAACAATATGAATTTGACGTGACAATTGTGATATTTATTTAGTTCATAGATATTTTGGTCGGGTCCGCTAGGGGGGGGATCCACCCCCGGGTGGAAGGCCAAAGTTTTTTAGGGGGGTCCGGACCACCCTGGCTTTTTAGGGGGGTCGACCCCGGGTGCGAGATTTCAAATTTAGGGGGGGGGTCAGGGGGGTCCAATTTTTTAACAAAATTTTTTTAACTCAATAATTTAAATGTTTTTTGGTTTAATATTGAATTTTAGGTACTAAAACCGCCTATTCCGGCCTAAAAAGTGTATTTAAACACTGTTTTTAACTAAAAAAAACCGTGTTTTTGACAGTAAATAAAAAATATACTTCCAAATTGGCCGGGAGGGATGGGGGAGGGGGGTCAGCCTCGCTAAGGAGAGGTCAGGCCGGACCGCTCTCGAGCTTTGGGGGGGATTGGGGGCCCTTGGATTTTTTGTCGGAGGGGGGGGGTCCAAAATTTTGGCTCTAGGGGGGTGGATCCCTCTGTCCTCCCCAAAAACATCTATGATTTAGTTTGTATTTTCATAATGGCAATAATGCTGTATACAAATATTTTAAGTTCATAATAATAAACCCCATAATAAAATAAGATTTTTTAATTAAAATTTAAAGTTTATCGACTTACTTGACTCAGTGCGGTGGAAATTAGAGACTTGGCTTCCAAATCAACTTTTCCTGTCCGGTCTTTTGTGTCTATTTTATAGATGTCCTTCGGTTTTTGCTTGGATTTACTGAATTTGAATTTTTGTTTCGGTTTCAGTCGCTCTTGGGAGTTTTGGTAGCACTCATGCAGCTGATAAAGTCTCTCCTGGCATTTTTTATACAAAACAAAGGCTCATTACCAAAAATTTATCTTCATGAAACTGGGATTATTTAATTATGCTAAAGATTATTTAATTATTTACTATGTGATCTGCATTTCGTTTGACAAATATATCAATGAATTAACCAAATCAATATTATCCAGTACAATTTTAACTGAATGATATTGTTTGGTTAAATCATATAGTTTAATTTAATTTACATATTTTCGAAAAAAATATTGATATTATTTTAAAACCCATTTATTAAAAGATTGTACTGTATTTTAAACTTAAAGCGATAAATTATACTGCCTAGCCTACTAACGCTAGATTAAATGCGAACACTACAGCAATGGTCAAAACAAAATTATTGAGCTAGCATGCGTTTCAGTGACTAATTGATTTAAGTTTTTTTCCGAAACTGTGTTATGTTATTTTTTATACAATAAACATTATATTTTGATTTTGAATAATTGTAAAGCCGATAGATATTATATACATTATTTTGATAAAAAATGCCACTTTCCTGCGCTCTGCGAGAATCGTAATTGGACAAAAATGGACTAGATTCCGACAAGAATTTCTGCAATTCTCGCAATTCCACGGCAATCTCATCGAATTTTTCCGTAAGTAATAGTCGATCACCAGAAGAATTATCACTTATAAATAGGTTTATACAGTTTCTATTAATAGACTTGTGGTGTTTTCAGCTAAACCTTTTCTAAATTGGAGGGGGGAGTTAACCGTTTCTCTCCTCGCCCAGTGGCCTTTCGGGAGAAAAGGTGGCCGCCCTCTGGGGAAATCCGAGGCACAGGTAAAGCTGTAGTTAAATTCCCTTTTCCAAATATTTTTTAAAAAATGATTTCTGACTACTTCTAAATTTAGCTTTCAGGTGTAGATCAGTGTTTTTAACAATAAAAGAGCAGTAACAAACAAAGGTTTTTTGACCTAATTTTTTAAAACTTTTTTATCTTTTTAATACAAAAATATAATGGAAAGATAAAACTATTTTTAACAAAAAAAAGAGCAGTAACAAACAAAGGTTTCCTGAAAGCTATGTCCTTTAAATACAAAAATACATGGAAAGATAAAACAATGTAAAAAAATGTTTTTTTGTGTCTTATCGTCCCATACTAACTATCCCAATATCTATGTTTTTAAGCCCTTTACTTTAGGCACTGAAGAGGGCACCTTTTAACTAAATCTTGAAACTGCGACGAACCTCCCTCTCGCCGCCTAAAAATGTATGAAATAGAGATTTTGTCGGTTTCCTCCTATTTTTATAGCCTAAAATTTTAACGCCCTTCCAGCAGAGTAATTTTTTTGAAACATCAAGGAAGCTGTTCTTCTATACCTTAAAGTCCTTTTTAAATTAAAAATTTTAGGTCCCTCCGGCGGCTGTACTTTTTGTTTAATACTCCCGTAAAACTCCGAAAAGTTGCTACCTCCCCTATTGATATATTCCACTATCCTAAACATAGGTGAGAAAGGGGGGGGCAGGGTGGGGTCCACCGTCCACCCCCCCCCTAGCCTCGAAATTTTGGAACCCCCCTCCTCCTAGACGAAAATCTAGGATTCCCCTTTCCCCAAATTTTCCAATTTTTTACCCCTGATCCCTTTTAGAATTTGAAATCTGACCCCACCTCTCCCCCCTCGGGAAAATTTTAGGTACTTTTTTATATTAATTTTAATTAATTTTCAAATTTCTCACCCCCAGGTCGACCCCCCTAAAAAACTAAGGGGAAATCCTGACTCCCTGGGACCCCCCCTCCTAGAATTTAGAATTCGATTTACCCCGGGTAACCACCCCCTAGCTTCCCGGATTGTTCTCATCTATGATCCTAAACCCCTTATTTACAACCACCATCAGACCTGAGGATTGCCCCCCGGGGTTTTATTGGGGGAAGGGCAATTCCAAAATGGGGGGTCACGAGGGGGCAACTTTTTTGAAACAGGGGTACAAGCAGGGGAGAAACAAAAAAGGGGAAAAAAGAAGGGAAAAGGGGAAAAGGGAAAAAAAGCGAAATTAAGGTAAAAATAAGTCTAAAATAGCTTAAAATGCATTGAAATAAGATAAAAACTGCAAACATTTCGCGATGATGGCGTTATTTATAGCTCAAAAATGGCGCCATAATTTTTGGGTTATTTTTTATTTTTTGCGGTGGGGGGGGGGCAATAAAACGGGGGGAGCAAATCCTCCAATAAAGCGAGGGGCATTTCCAGACCGTGCACAGGTCAGGTCTGTACCATTATTTGCTCTTAGGCACTGAAAAATTGAGACAGATACCAAAATAAAAGTTGTGTATAAACCTATTTGTATTATCAATCAGGTCGTTGACTCTTTTCAGCCCCGCGTCGAATTTGTCGTTAAAAAACTGGGCGGAGTTTTCACGCGGTTGATCTTCGCGCTGATTGGCCAGTTCCGTTTCCCGCGCCTTTCGCCTCGCGTCCAATTTCGCCAGAACTTGGGCTTTCCGATCTTCCATTATATTTCAATTTTAATTTAAATTAAAGTTAATGGCAAAAAATGTCCGAAATATTCGAAATAAAAGTCGAATACTGTATCGCCGAAGATTGCCAAGGTGTTGTATTAGAATAAATATTAACAAATTAATCGTATGATTACAAGCGCAAGGAAAGACACAGCAAACAATAAGCTAAAAATTAATCTACACTTTAACTTAATTTAGTACAATTATAAATCAGTTTGGAGTTTTTTTCGGAAATCCTAATCATCCAGATTTCTGGCTGGATATTTCTCTTGAACTCGAACCGGTTTCCAAGGAAGAAATAGATCCGCGTATTTTCGTTCCGCTAAAAACGAAAAAACTAACAAAAAATAAATAATACGTATTCAAGAAACGAGCGTGGCCACGCTGGCGAGGCGTCGCCAGTTTTGTGAGTACACCTTAACAAATCAATATTACCGCTCTCAATTTTGGTCTATTTACGAGTTGAAAAAGCTCTTTTTACGAGTTAAAGCTCTAATTATGTTGACAATGGCATAAGTGCGCAAATCCAGTTTTGATCTTTTATACAAACATTTAAACAGAAATAGTCTAACAGATTTTTTAATATTTGTTATTTTCGTCATCTCTCCTCTTTTCTTCGTTCTTTCTTTACCCATTACGCGTTGTATAATCCCAAAGATTTTTTTTATAAAATTTCTCCAACTGACATTCCTCTCTACGAGCACAAGCGGCTAACGATAACGAAACACACCATGGGTGGGCAGGGGGTTGGGGGGTAATACCCTTTTAAAAATTCCAATTATAGCCGACACCCCCACCCCCCCCCCTAAAATTTGGGGATACCCCGGACACACCCCTCTCTAAAATTTGAGGGGTCCCAGTACTAAAAACGCCAAAAATGGGGTATTTGAGGTATACCCCAAAAAAATTTTTGGGACACCTCCCCCCCAAATTGCGGGCGTCGCGCATAGGTGGGCAGGGGGAGTTGGGGGATATACCCCAAAAAAAATCCTAATTATAGCCGACACCCGCCTAAAATTTGGGGGTACCCCGGACACCCCCCTAAAATTTGGGGGGTCCCAGTACTAAAAACGCTAAAAATGGGGTATTTGACGTATACCCCAAAAAATTTTCGGGACAACGCCCCCAAATTTGAGGGGTCGGGTATACCCCCCCCAAAAAAAAATCCGAAAGGCTGCCCACCTATGGGGTCGGGTATACCCCCAAAATCCAAGAGGCTGCCCACCTATGAAACACACCCTATTTGTAATTGCCATAAAAAACTTTTCGTTTCGTTAGGTATTTGAACAATTTCTCGTTTTGCGCCCGAGGGCACTCCCAATCATAACAAAGTTGCACCTATTTGCTGACGTTTCGCGTCATTTTCGCTGCGCTCCAAAATATCACTTACGTTACGAACTAATAAAAATTTGCCCTAATTCTTTCACCTTTCCTTATGTCAAAACCTCTCGTTCGACCTTTATTTTAATGGGTTTTATTAGGAAACTTTTAAGAAGGGGTTTATGATCACAAAATTATTACAACCGATCAACCTTACACAGACCTGTGCACGGTCTGGAAATGCCCCCCCCCGTTTTATAGTAGGATTTGACCCCCCCCCGTTTTATTGCCCCCCCCCGCCAAAAAATGAAAAAGTACCCTAAAAATATGACGCCATTTTTGACCTATGATGACGCCATCATCGCGAATTTTTTGCAGTTTTTAGCCTATTTCAATGTATTTTAAGCCATTTTAGACCTATTTTTACCTTATATTCGCTTTTTTGTCCCTTTTTTTCCTTTTCCCTTCTTTTTTCTCCTTTTTTTCTCTTTTTTTTTTCTTTCCCCCCTGCTTGCCCCCCGCGTTTTATTGCCCCCCCCCGTTTCAAAAAAGTTGCCCCCCCCGCCCCCCCCCATTTTGGAATTGCCCCCCCCCCCCCCCGGTTTAAACCCCCGGGGGGGGGGGGGCAGTGCACAGGTCTGCTTACAGATGAAGCAACTTACAGTTGTTATTCAGATGTTCGAAGTCCTCAGGGTGCAACTGCATGTAATGATCCACTACCGCGTCTCGCAGTTGATTGTTGTGGACTTTTAACTTTCCCGTTAAATATCCAACTCCACCAGCAAACGCTGTCCCCAATATATTGGGAATTAACGCTAAATTTTTATTGCCAATCAATACAACCATTGAGTCCTAATTATCATCATTATAATTCATCAATTAATTTATGAGATAGTACCGTACAAACATGGCCGTACCCATTATTTTACGACATGGGAGAGAGAAGGAACTGGAGGAATCTTGATCAAAATGCATTCTATTTTGTTGTTGTTGAGTTTGCCAGTTTCCAGGGTTTCCATCAACCCTGGTGTGGTCCGTCCGGCACGCCTCTCGCCTTGCTCACCCCCTCTTCCCACTCCCGGAGGAGCTCAGCAACCGCTACGGGGTTTGCCCAAAGGTCCTCTGGTCCCAGTGTCGTATTGATGTGTGTGCATGTAAAAAGGTGTTGTGTTGTGTGTGTTTGTGTTTTGCATAGCGGGCAGTTTGGTGATGTGTGTTGTGTTGGATTGATTTTGTGTAGGTAGGAGTAGAGGAAAGGAGATTTCCCTGCCCTGAGTTGGGCGAGGGTTCTCCTGACCCCGCGAGGAAGATTTTCTTCCTCGTTGCTTATTGCTGGTGCTTTTGTTTGAAGTATTGGGTTTATTGAGTGTTATTTATGTGGTTTGTGACTGTGTTTGTGTGGATTTGTTGTTTTAGTGCTTTGTAAGTTTTGTTGTGTATGTCTGTAGGTATGTTTGTTGTGTAGTTGTTGTTGTTGTGAAATATTGTTTGCTTTTTGAGCCTGCTGGGTGCAGGTTGTTGTGTTAAATAATTAAGTGGGTTGTTTGTGTACATGGCCGCCAATTTTGCTTGTTTTGCGTGGAGTTGGATGTGTGTTGCTATTGGGAGGACTTTAGCCTCTGTGTGTATGATGTGTGTGTTTGTGTCTGTGGTGTGCCCTGTTGCGACCCTGAGAGCTGTGTTTTGTATTGTTTGTAGTTTGCTGATTTGTGTGTGTGATGTAGTGGGGCCCCAGACTGTGCTGGCATACTCGATTATTGGTCGAGTGATTGCCTTGTATGTGTGTATGAGTGTTTCTTTTGGTTTACCCCACGTTGTTGCTGTGAGTGCGTTTATGGTTTTGCGTGCTTTGCTGTGTGTGTTTGCGATGTGTGTGTTGAATGTAAGCTTGGGGTCAAATGTGAGCCCCAAGATTTTTGGGTTTTTGGTTGTAATGAGTGTTGTGTTGTTTATTTGTAGTGATAATTGTGTGTTGTACTCTGCAGGGTCTGGTGTGAATAGTGTGGATGTTGTTTTGCTTGCATTTAATGTTAGTTGGTTGTTGTCTGTCCATGCTTGTATTGCGTGTAGGTATGGTTGTATTTGTTGTTGAGCTATGTGGTGGTTTGGGTGTGATGCATATATTGTGATGTCGTCTGCATATGTTAT